>VDFB02378024.1:53829-83000 GCA_007258455.2 Sequoia sempervirens
TCCTCAATTTCACGTCAAGGTCAGTATTTCTTGATTTCAGAAAAAAAAAGTGGCCACTTAAGCCCCTTTTTTGGGAACCATCTTGGTGCACTTACCCACTTGAATTGAATTAATCAAGGGTTACTTAATTTAATGAGAGAGGTTAGATGATGTGACCTATTTGACTCAAATTTATGGATTAATTTAAATCAAATAAGAGAGGAATATGACAAGAGATTAATTAAATAAGGATTTTGATTTATTTAATTAAAAGAGATGGTGTTAGATTAAATCAAATAAGATTTTAATTTATTTAATTTAATGGACAGACTTTAGAGATTTAATCAAATAAATTGATTATTTAATTAAACATGGATAATTAGATCAGATGGATTGATTTAATTAACAAAAGAGATTGACTTGATTAGATAAAATGATTTATTTATTCAAGAGTGGAATATTTGTGAATTTAATCAGATAAGAAGATTTGATTAAATGGTTAGACCGAGGGATGATTCAGGAAGAAACAATGTTAGTGAGTTAGGATCAAATGCACGATGTCAATCAGTATATTTTGCGTGTCTACAAAATGCACTTGAATTACTGATGGATTCAATCAATTGGAGCTTGAATTAGAACAATCCAGAAATATTGAAGAAGAGCTTGAAATGCAGATTGTTGATCTTAGAGATGAACTTGCTACTGCAAATGAATTCAAGGAGAAGTTCAATATTAGCTCAGCCAAGCTTGATGAATTGATTAAAATTTACAAGACTGAAGGTGACAAGTGAGGTCTTGGATATGAGAAAGGAGAAAGTTCTTGGTGCAGGAGCACCCATAGGTTACCTTAGATTGTCTAGAAGGTCATATTTTGGCAATTTGTTTAGGCCAGCTTATCATCTATTCTTGATCATTTTTGGTTGTGCCTTAGTGGCATTTTTGATTGGGTGTTGATCATCTAATGAAGGTCATGTTGACCATAGAATAGGCATCATTAGGATCTAGCCCAAAATAAGGTTTTGGATTTTTAGGAATTCTTGACAATATTTGCAAATGTTACTCAATTAGAGCTACAAGCGGCCAAGAAGAGCCCAAGGAAGAGGATAACTATTTGAGAGACCCTATTTATGGAATGCCTCAGCATTGGAGTGGGGTTGGAAGCATTTTGATATTGTTAAAGTTTTTGAATTCAAGAACACAGTTGTGATTGAGTGTGAATTTTATGTTTTTTGCTTTGAAGTGTTGCTTTAAGGAATTGAAAATGGCACTGTAATTTGTATAGGATGTAGAGGAGTTATTCTTCAAGCTTTGTGTGGCACTTAGATAGTTTTCTAATTCAATTTCAAGAATTTTTTGTAAATAGTTTTGTTTTCTTACTGTTGCTGGTCTGAACCAAGTAGTTTGTGAAGAATGGGGTATTAGTTCACTTTCCCACTGTACAAATTGTACAACCCTTTGGGAATAGTGACTAGACTCCATGGCTATAAATATAGTAGGTTCTAGTTTCTTTGCAAGCACAGGAATTACTGTGGAAGTCTTTCCCTAGGAGAGCCAAGGAAGTGCCCTACTAGGAAGACTTTAGTGCAGAGCACTTAATTTGCAGGGGTGTCAAATTCTTGAAAAATTCCCTTTTTGAGAAGGTAGGTATGAGTCTTGCCAAGACCTGGTAAGCAGGGAAAAACTCCATCAATCCATCTGGTGAGGAAAGAACTTAACAAATTGTAGAGAAGTCAGGAAAGGGCTTAAAAACCCTAGTATTGCTCAATTTCAAGTTAGGGCTTTGTACAGCCAGTTGTGACCCAAGACCCCGAAAATCCTTGAGAGGTGGGAATATGAATCAGGAATCCCAAGAAAAGATTGGGGTGTTCTTTGGAAATATTTGGAGAACTAACATGATTTCTTGGAGGAGACCTAATTGGGGCTCCTAGGGCTAGTAGCCTTTTTAGGCCTAAATGAGGGTTTGGTGGAATCGACTTTAAAATGGAGCTAGGTGGAGCCTCAAGAACCAAAGTAGGATGGATTGAAGTCATTAGAAACACCTCCACACCCCTGCAAAGCTAAATTCAATATTTGGAGGATTTGTATCCTTTAGGGTGGATTAAGGGCTAAGGCAAGTGTTTCAAGAGTGCACCAAGTCTTGACTTGGTAGTAAGAACTAAGTTGAAAGTTGGGTTGGCAAGGAGAAATCGGGGGACCCTAAGAAGGAAGAGGTCCTATAGGTTTCAAGTGGTGGAGTGAAACACCCTAGAGGTCTTCCAAGCAAGACCTAGAGCATGAAACAGTGATTGTTTCATCCAACCTCCCTACAAGTTCTGAATTTGGAAAAGGGAGATTTAAGCAAGGAAATTAGATGAACAAAGTTGGAAGGTATTTGGTAAGACAACCTAATGCTCAAAGGTTCAATGGTTATTTTTTTTCTTGTAATAAGTTTGGTCATATGGTGGCTCAATGTAGAAGCAGAATGAATCCAAGTGGTCCATCATTCCCAGGTTAGTGCTTTAATTGCAATAGGTATGGTCATAAGTCAAATTAATGCATAGGTATGTCAAACAACTTTTTCAATAGAGATGTCAGATGTTATACATGCAATATTTTTGGCCATATTATTAAATAATGCATATCAAGATAAAATCAATGGAATAACTGGTTTGGAAAAAGAAATGTGGTGTGCTACAATTCCAACAAATCTGATCACATTGCTAGATTATGTAGATGCAAAAAGGGTCTGGTAAATCAAGGGAAAAATATGCAGAAGGATGAAAAGGGGAAAGGAAAAGTTACTACAGATGAGATCAGGAAGCAAATGAAGAAGATATGGGTGAAGAAGAGTCTCTCTAATGCAGGAAATGATTCCACACCAGAACCTGATTTTGGTAATTCCTCCAGGAATTAGATTAAGGCCTCTGGCCTACGGGGAGTTCTCAAAAAAATTCTTCAAACCCCCTTGCTAGTAGTTGGTACCAGGATATGGATGAGTGCAGTGATTGCATTGATGATCTACAGATGTTGTTGAAACAATTGGAGAGATTATTTATGCAAACTTGAAGGTCCGTAGAAGAGTTATCTTTCACAGTCTGTGAAAACAGGGTATCCAGAAGACCTAGGGTAAAAACATTTATTGTGACAAAAAGTTAGGTGTGCAAATGATAAAAGGTCATTTGTATTCTTCATTTGTCACTTTATATTTTGAGAAGAAGAAGGTTGGAGAGCTCTGAAGTGAACTTTGGTGAAGATTCAAGTTTGAAAGTAATTTGGTAATCAAACCTTAATTTGGCGAAAAGGTATTTATCGGGAAAACTTGTGAAGTTGTGAATTTGTGAAAATGGCTACTCTATTGGTAGTTGATATCAAGGATAGACCCCATCCAAAATTCAAGTGGTATCCTTTCAAATATGTTGAGACAGAGCCCTTAGGTGCATTTTCATCTATTTCATACATCTTGCATATTGAAGACATTAAGGCATACATTCATGAAAATATTGAGGAGTTAGGGAGCTCGCAGTTGTTGAATTTGTATTTAAATCACATTGTGGGAGAGGATTTCTATGTTAAACTTGAATTTAAAACTTTGGAGGAGAAGAAATTCATGCAGATTGTAAAATTTCTCATGTTTAAAGAAAATGAGTCGGTTCGGTATATTTTGTGTCAAGTTCATGTTGAATTTATGTGGTTGAGTCAACCTTTTAAGATTACAAAAGAATCCATAAGCACTGTTACTGTTTTAAATTCCTCTGGTGGGTTGTTGATCTTGAAGTCTGTGAAGAATCGGACAGAAACTGATGCAACCAGTTCACTGTTTGATAAAAGAGCCATGAAAATTGAAGATATTATTAAAATGGATGTTAGATTTATGTCTATGGTCATTGGTTACAAGATCTATCACTCCAACTAGGATAATTATGTATCTGGTACAACTATCTATGTAGCATATAAGATGGTGAAGGAGAATGCAGAGTATGATCTATGTGAGTTACTCAGAAGCCAGTTAATGGAGAATCTTGGCAAAATCAAGAAAGATGAGAAGAATTCCTTCAAATATGGTAATATGTTGTTGTGTTTATTCTTTTATTTCATGAATGAAGTTCCGGGAGTTGGAAAAGTGCATTGGCAAGGTGATAAGTCTATAGTTGTTCAAATTAGAGACATGTTATACAACATTGGTGATAGTAAAGCCAGGAAAACTGTAATCTGTGTTTTATTTCAAGAGTTTTCAAAGTGAGATGCAAGCAAGAGAAATAATTCCTACTTCTATTGTTGAGAAGTATAAGGATAAAATTTGCTTCATGGTTGATATTGATCAATGTTTGATGGAAGTTGTTGATCCTAGAATAGTGTGGATAATGCCTATGGGTTATGAGGTTGAGGAACACATTTTGGAGCTATATGCTCAACACCTTTTGAGTAAACCTTGGGATCCGATAGAAGAGAGGTTTGGAATCTATGAAGAAAAATATATGCAAGTACATGAGAAGTTGAAGAAACCTATGATAGTCCAGAGAGTAAGAAAAGAAGTTGAAGCCTTTGCAAAGATCATCGGTATATCTATAGAATCTGTGAGAGAAGCTATAAGAAAGAGAGAACAAGTTGAAGTAGGAGAGCTAGCTAGAACTGAATCTACTAGTCTGGTAGCATCCTTTGCCCGAATTAGATCTACAAGAATCTTTACTCTCTCATCTAGTCCTGCAAAGATGTCAAGTCATCCAGGAGAGAAGGAAAAGGGAAGAAGAAAAAGAGCACAAGAGTTTATGGTGTTGTTTCTGAAGATGAAGAGACTAAATCTAATGAAGAGATAAGAGAAATCAAGAAAAAGGGAACAAAAGAAACAAAAGTCTCTAAGGAAAAGCCTTCCGGTGAATAGAAAGATAAGAAAAAGATGAAAACAGAAAAATGAGGTATGTCTATAGAAGAAGTGGGGAAAGCGTTGACTAAGGATGGTAATCTTAGACCTCTTTATGAATGGTATGACACCTTTGACAGTGCCAGTCAAAGAGTTCTTGAGGAAGCTTCAATAAATTAGTTGAATAATTTCAATATGACTCTTATTGAAATAATGTAAGAGTGAGTGCAAGGACAAAAGCAGAGAAAATGAGAGAACGAACACTTGTTGATTTGTGTCTGGTGATGTCATTAGAAGAAATGAAGAATATACTAAATGAAGCAAAAACGGATTTTAAGAGAAAAAAAAAGGTGAACAATTTGATGATTGGACAGATTGAAGAAGTTGCAAAGGATACTTAGAAAATCCTCCAGGCAATTATGTTAAAGAACAGATACAATGTTGTTTCCACAAAAGTGCATGATGAAGATGTTTCATTTGGTTTGGTAGCAAAAGAGGGAAAATAAGATACATTTGAGGACACTCTAAATCCTCTTGAAATACAAGATGTTGAAATTCCTATGGAGATTGAAGCTCCTAAAGTAGTGTCAGTTGAAGAAAAAGAAATTCCTGAAGCCATGAAAGAATCAGTGACTGAAGAGAAGAAGGATGAAGTGAAGGAGATTCTTGTGGAAGCAAGAGATGCTGCTAAGGCAATGAAGGAGTTTTTAGAAGAGAAACAAGAATAGTTTGATCATGAATTGATTAAAGGTCCTATAAACTTGGCTACTTTGTCCCCCATTGAGAAACTGAAAGTTGCATCATTTGCACAAGGAAAGGCAAGGGAATAAATTTTTAAATTACATATTGAAGATAGTGAGTTGTTGAATCTTGCATCCGGTATTCTAGAGAAGATCATGCCTTCATATGTCAAGGATTCATCTGATTCTCCATCTAGTCAGTTGAAGAAGCTTGTTAATTTTGTAAGTACTCACTTTGAGTCACTTAAGAAGTCAGATATGGATAAGGTTCATAAGGAGTTTGATGCTAAAAGGTTCAGTAGGTTGAAAGGGATGATAGCTAATGATAAATATATGTTAGCTACTTGTGCAAAGAATATTCAAAGTGCTTTGTTTGAAGGTGGTAACATTTATAAGTCATGTCTATCTTTATCTAAGTTCACTGAGGATATTGAAAAGAAAATGAAAGAATGTGAGAAACAGTTAGCAGATATCACTCAAGCATTTGATCCTCTAACCGTTTATGTTGGAAAGTAAGAAGGTCAATTCATATCCCTACTTGACAAGATCAAAATTTTGAAGCATGAAGAAGGTAACATTGTTGAAAGGGTTTGTGAGCTTAGAGGACTAATTGGTCCTAAGATGGAAATAATGTTGAGTGCATTGAAGGAAGCACAAGATGCTATGGCGGTCAGTGATCCGGCAAACCTTGAATCAATAGAGATGCAATCTTACTTATTATGTGGTCACATGACTATCTTGGAGAGTCTCAAGAAGGATTGGGACACTAGTTTGAGCTTGTTGAAGAATAATTTTGCAGATATATTCAAGTTTATGTAAGTTGTAGAAGCATGTTTGTACATATGCAATTTGTTCATAGCAATTTTGTTTGATTTTTAGTATGTGGATTCCTGCCTTTTCCATTTATGTCAAAGGGGGAGAGTGGGACAGTGAAAAATATTATAATCATCTCAGGGGGAGTTGTCTTTTTGAGGTTTTGAAGGTTGGCAGTGTAATTCATGTTGGTACTGATCCGACGCTTAGTCATTTTTCACAAAGTGTTGATATCAATGCCAAAGGAGGAGATTGTTGGAAATATACATTGCACATGTTATTTGGTGTTGTCATTGATGGTAACCCTTGTTAGTGATTCGATCCACATATTTGTATTTGATCATACCTAAATTCAAATTGAAGATCAGTAATTATTTATCAAGTTAGAACAGAGCATCCGACAGAATTTTGTTCATCGATTTACATGCAATTTTATATTATCATTTTGAGTTGTGGATTTCAGGGAAGGTTTTTTGGTATGTTATCTCTATTATTCTTGAATCATAGAGCCTCGTATCATTTTTTGTGCAAGTTAGGAGATTCGGTTGATTAATTTTCTGCTTATCAGTTCAAAAGGCCAACTAAGTGAATGTAGCTGTTATGGATATTCAAGGAGAAATTGCTTAAGTATTTTTGTATTTGAGCATATTGATTTGGGTTCTTACTATGTTGTGACTGACTTTGGTTGGTGCACATTGAAAATTAATTATGGATTGAGCCGATAGTTTGTAAATATTTCCATATTTTTTTGGAGTCAACATGTAGCGATTAAATCTTTACTTTTCGATATATATAAGTGATTGATTATATCATTTTGATGTGTACAAAGTGTGTTTATGTATGTTGTGAATTTTAGAAGGGTTGTCGAGTGATTATGCACAGTTTCACTTGTGCATAAAAGGATTTGTGATGTGAGTTAAAGTAGACAATGTAGAAGAGCATAATTAGAAAGAAGGTCAAGAAAGTGATTAATGTGCTTAACCGAAACTATTCTCAAGAATTTTTAGATGTTATTTCATATTTCACCACTCTATTTGTCTTTTGACATTGATTGTAAGGCAACAAGCCTTTCTATTTTTGAGCAGTGATCTCTAGGCAATGTGCCTGAATACAAGTACAATCATCATAAGGATGATCGCTAAGAAAATTGTCATAAACAAGTATCCCAAATGATAAAATGTACCATAATAAACAGTCAAAGGTGCATCATCATCATATACAAGTGAAGGTAAAAATGTGTATCTACATCACTAGATCCCTCAAGGAAATGAGTTAATAGAGACGTCCGAGTGGAGGAGAATCCATAGATTAAGAAAAGGTTATCATTCTCACTAGGTACAAGTCATATGAAACAAGATTCCTAGTTAAATATCAAATGTACATAGGGATAAGTAATATCTAAGTCACTATAATAGGTCACAAAAGATGTATTAAATCATAAAGCATAGTGACATAAGAAGTCATATTGGTAAATAAATGAAAGATGATACTCATGATGAGATAACATAAACCAATAATATGGTAAAGGGGTAATGCATCTTATAAATATGAAAAACTAAAAGTATATCACATTTGAAAATAAGATTTAAAATCATAAAATTTAGATATGAAAATCCTAATAATGATAATAGCCCTAGGGGGGCTAGGTCGTGTAGGATCAAAGGGGTTCACTAAACTATATAAATGAAAGTAAACTTTCCTTAGCTGTGATCAAGGTTAAACCAAAAATATGCATGCACATAAACATAAATTAACTAGATCTAAAAGATGATATATATTAGCCCAATGTATTTTGATATGAATTGTTAAGGTACACAACTAAATGGAATGGATATGGGTGTTTATCTCATTCACTAAACAATGTTTTCCTTTGATCATGATTTTGGACCTTGAAATTTTTTTCCCTAGACAATGTGATTTATTTGTCAATATAGTGTTAGGTAGATCTTTTCTTTAATTTATGCTCTATTTGTCTTTAGGTCTAGGTCTAATCTATAGTCATGAATTTTTTATTTGTGCTTGGATCTAACCATACATGATGTACTTTTTCTTTATAACTCATCTAATGGATATTTTCTTGCTCTAATATTTTTTGATACTTGAAGACTAGTAGTATTTATAAAATACCTTGAAATGGTTGTCATTTTGTCAAAATGGGACACATTTTTATAGGTCAATCCATAAAAATGTGTGTACAAGATAAAAACTAAGTGTCCTTTAATTATGTATTTAGATTCATTACTCTTTTAGTGCATCAAATTAAAAAATTTGTTATCGCTTGCTCCTTTAATAATTTAAAATGAGAGAGGATGTATGAGAGATGTGAAATAAATGTGAACAAATACCTTTAATACTAGCACATAACATCAAATTTCAAAAAATATGTTAGGAAAAGGTTGTTCTGCACCTTGCACAAGAATGAAATATTTTAATTACGTAAAAAAAATATTTATTTGTGGTGTACCTAGGTGATTTGTTTAGCCACATTAAATATTTATTTGGGTCAACTTATAAATTTGTTGTAAAAGTGGGTTAGCTATTTTATGCGTCGGAGACATTATTTAATTATTATTTGGAAATTTCTTTTAATATTGTAAGAACTTAGTATCAAAAGTAAATGTGAGGTCAATGTTTTTGTATTCTCATGGCTTTGAGGCACATGGTTTTATCAAGTACCACTTGGTTGTATTGTGTGAGCTCGAATATATAGAAACAAGCACATTTTTAGTGGCAAAGGTTGGTTGGATGAGTGGGTTGTCATTACATATTGTGTTTCTCTTGTGAGTGCATATATGTGAAGCATGTCATGGGATGTGTGGTTACATGCTTGGACACATCGAGAGTGCACTAGAGGAGCTTGATGTTTATAAGTATTCATGGAAACTCTACAAGTGCATTATAATGTTTTATTGATAAATAATATAGAGTGTGGATGCTTTCGGAGGTTGGGTTTTTTTAGGGTGTATCTTTTGTTATCTTGTGTCTTGTCTATTTGATCTTTGCACATGGTTATTCTATAAGCTTGTTTGCATTCTTTTCTCTCATAGGGTTATGTAGGAAATGAATTAAACATTTTGCATATTATGCATTAACTTTCTAGCAAAAATAATGAACAACAATCAATTGGAATTCAAAAGAAATTTTTAAAAAGGCACAGGTTACATCTATGACTGCAAAAATGATCTTGATCTAGGAAAATAGTCAAATCTAAATAATTGAGATTCTCACTAACATGATTTTTAACACCTTGCATGAATAACCAAGGATAGGTTTATCCATCAGTGGTCTCAACTCTCCCAACCTCGTTCTACCTCTCTCTAAGCTTGTGACCATGTGTTCATTAGATATTTATATTCTATCAAGTTTGCTTACCTTGCTATAACTATTTCACCTACTCATGATGCTTAGCTACATGAAGATGAATTAAAAAGGATGTGATTTCTTGTTGGGAGCCTCTCCTAGATGACCCTGACCTCGTCGATGTATGGAGAAATTTAAATGATATGGATCTCCGTCCAACCCCAAGTGGTATAGCTTTCATCACTTAACAACTTTATCTTTGTTTTTTACTCTGAGATTTACTCATTTAGACTTCAAAATGTGAATTCTTCCAACTACCTTGCTTTAAAATTAATTTTTTTTAATAATAATATAGACACTTATTCATCTAAAAATATATAAAAAATCTAAATACCTATTGAGAAATAAATTCTTATTTTAGATTATCAATAAACAATAATGGCTCAAATAAGGACAACATCTACCAAAATGACCATGTTTATCAAATGTACATCTAGATAGCTGAGAAAGGAACAATGTTGATTCAATGCATGTCTATTTCTTCTAATATGCTATCTCTCTGTTCAACCTCATGATCATCTATCATATCAAATCAAAGCGGCTACCTGTCACTTGTACTAACCTACATGTGCATGTCTTTTGCACAGATTTATGCCAGAAGAAATGATTGACCCATATTATTATTGATGGAAGAATGGGGAGTACTCGGTTGGGTCTCAAAGCATTGAGGTCTCTGAGTGAGATTTGAACCCCGTTTGCAATGTTGGTGATTCCTCCTCTCGTCATTGTTGCTACAAACTTCAATACTATGGCTGATTTTTCTCCAAGACTCCGCTTTTATAAAAGAGTAAGCTCCACCTCCATTATCCCAAGCAAAGACCCTAGGTTTGAATCGCAGTAGCCCACCTCGCCCAAGGTAACTTGTACTAGATAGATTAAAAAGAAACTACAATAGGTGAAGGCATCCAAGCAAGAAAAAGCAACAATGCCTAGCAAGGCAGTGAAGGATACTAGTAATTATAATAAGAAGCTCTACAAGCTAAAGAAATTGATGGTGGGTAGACACCATAGTTATAACAATAAGAAGGCAACAAAAGATGATGAAGCAGTACAGGTTGAGGAAGGAAAATGTAATCTTTCCTTGGGAGCAATCAAACACTACACATTCGGGTTTTTATGATGCTAAATTTGGCAGCATGTTTGTGGAGGATGACCAATCATTGCAAATTTAGAGGCAATTCCAAAAGAGATGGGTGATTTAGAGGCAATTCCAAAAGAGGCAGTACAGGTTGAGGAAGGAAAATGTAATCTTTCCTTGGGAGCAATCAAACACTACACATTCGGGTTTTTATGATGCTAAATTTGGCAGCATGTTTGTGGAGAATGACCAATCATTGCAAATTTAGAGGCAATTCCAAAAGAGATGGGTGGGATTAATATTGGGTAGAAGTGCTCCTCAAAGTTTTGGATGTGAGTAGTATGATCTGAAATGTAAAAGCTTGCACACAATCAAATCGAAAAAAAACATAATTACAAATTGAATGGTATCTGTGAATATTAAATTCCTCGAGCTCCCTATGGGTAGTTTTTGATTTTGCTAAGTACTGGCCTGTGCCTTGTATTTTTGAACTCCATCCGCTACTGCCACGTGTTCTCTAGGCACTCACCGCAGAAAAATCTTTCTTCACTCTCCTATCGGCTTTCGCCATGCTTCCACATGTTGTCACCTTGGAAAATTAGGGGGTGCTTCCCTTCGCTTTTCAATCAGGCCCCATTTTCGTGCCACGTAGCTTTCATTTATGTACACTTTTTGGCAGACCCCACAGTCAACACCGATAGTAAAGAATTCCTCCATGTGTCTTCATCGTGCAGTCTCCCAATGAAAGGAGGAGGAATCAACGAGCGGGCCCTGACCAGTTGCCACGTGTCTCTTTTGCGGGGACTTCTTCAAAGGGAAGGTGAGAGCGAGTAGCGAGCCTCCCTAAATTGCCACATATTCTAAACTGCCTTCGTGGGTGAACGACACTTTTCTACACAGGGTTTTTCTGGGACCACTACCATAATTCGTAGGGGATGCATCTACTTGGGGAGCGACCGTGTTCTATGGCCCGAATATTTTCTGTTGCAATAGCAAAAGGAAATCACTATTGTAGGCATCATTGCTTAAGATATGAGATGTTTTTTTATTACTGTCCCGCCAGGCGATGGGATTTTTATCTATATATACTACTTCTTCCTTTCAAAAATGAGTTCAGAAGATACAAAAAAAATTAGGGGAAAGACACCAGGCCTTTTTATTGCTTATAGAATATAGTATAAGACTCTCAGACTATGCCATTGTTTGACCTTTCTATTTTCTTAAGCTATTTGATAAAACATTATATTGTGTCATTATTGTCTTGAATTGCTTATTTTCAAAACTTTTATGATTTTAATACAATTTTGCTAGTCAAATCATGTCTTTGACTCCTCTTTTCAATGAATGTGTATGAGAATTATTTTATTTCATTGAATAAAGTATTCAGGTTTTTACCTTTGATTTCTGTTATTTTGGAACATAGCAAATTATTGATCGGGCCTTTAAATCGAATCCCAAAAGATAGATTTACCATGCCTATATCTATTCATTGGCACATCGTCTTAGTTAGATCTTTATTTTTTATATCTGCTTCCTTTTCCCATTCCAAAACCCCAATTATAGAAGAATTTGACTTCTTAAAAAACCCGGAGGTCATTTAGTTTAGCATAATTGGTCCCCCCATTAACTAAGTTTCCCATAAAGGTTGTTACCTTGCCAATTTTTGGCATCAACAGTTTCTTTTTTTTGGTATTCCTGGTGGGACTGCTTAAATGAACCTAAATCTAAAGAGGGTGTATGAGCCATCGTCCTGTTACTAGATCCCAAACAACGAATAGCCCTGGTTTGTTAGTGCTGCCACTACGAATAGTACAAGCCACAAACCAGATAATGAATTTTTTGCTTCCCCCGCCCCTTCCATTAGCCATGTTCCCAACTGCTAACAGAAATTATGTGGCATGGGATGCCAAAATTCCTCTTATAGCACCAGTAGCACCCACCATTTGGGTCCCTATCCTATTTTCTACTTTAAAATCTATACCTAAATGTACCGAGATGGCTCAAGAACATCATCTGAACATCTACAAGATGTGGCGAACGTGTGTCTAGTACATGGAGTTATAGACCAAAATATAGTGCTAAGGTTGCTCGCATCCTCTTTCAGGGGTAAAGTGCTAGATTCGTACTGCACGTTGCAAGCTAATACCATCACTACTTGGTATCAACTCAAAGACCCTTTCTATGAAATATTCTCAAATGATGGAGATAGGTCTTCACAATATCATCAGCTAGAAATCATAAAGCAGGCCCCATATGAAGCCATGACTGACTTCAACACTCGATTCCATATAACTTGGCAAAAAATTTAGGCTGCTATCCACCTACCGACCAACTTGGAGTTCATGTTTTACTTGAAATCCATCAACGTTGACATCTTGATGATATCCAGTCTCTTGGTGGAACCACACTACCATATGCATATATCATTGTAGTCAAAGTGGAGAACAATCTGATAGACATCAGAAAGGTTCCACGTCGGCCCATCATGCCTATGTTCCCTGAGATATCAATTACTACCCAGGGGATGCCATCTACCAGTGCACCCACTCCTCCTCAATCCATGTACACATATCTAGTTGCACCCCAAAACATTGCTTCTACATCCGACTCTTTAAAGGATGAGATGAGTGATGTTAAGGAAATGTTGCAGAACATCGCCAACGAAATAACTATCATCAAGCGAAACCAGTCCATGCCTCCAAATCCAACTTATCAGAATTATCAGGGTGGAAGGTCTTCTTACCAACAAAACTAGTTCCAAGGAGGCGCTCGCACAAATCCATAGGTGCAAACAACTAATCAAATAGTACCAGTGCCTTCTCCGTTACAGAGTGCTAACCCAAGCTCAAGCAGAGAACTGACAACAGGGTAAAAAAATTTAGTCAATGACATCAACCCCTTGTGCTTCCCTCGTGGCAACACACATATTCCCCAAAATTTCTTGCATGACAATCTTCAACAAAAGGTGGTGGAACAACACATCCAAGGTGAGACGTTGGACCATGGAGGTTATGTATGCCTCTCCGCAAATAGAAAATGCGGTACTAACTGCATAAATGCAAGGGATGTCTTTAAAGCAAGAAACATATATTGCTCCTGATCACACGCTCTTCTCATGGATAGAAGAAGAAGAGGTGGTGTTTTCCAATGATGCATCCAATAAGCCTAGTTTTTGGTCTAATTTTGGGTAAAATCTATAGTCTATTTGCTAATAGATGGCATGGAATTTGATTCTTAAGTGTTGGTATTGGCATAATGTTTCCCTCAAACCATTAACATTTGACAATATCTTGTCTCTACAAGCTTTAATGACATTTGGCATAATATGTGGGTTATCTATATTGATTTTGGAAGTGATTAATGGATGTTTCTTAGAGTGCTTATAGATGTTTAGTTATTATGTGTACTGACTCTGTCATGTAGAATTAATGAGCTAAGTTGAGGAAGACACCGCTAGTTGGGCCTGCACCATAACGTCCAGCTAAGGAATCGCTCCAAGTCAAAGGAAGCTGGTAGCAAAGATTCTCCATGCAACTAAGTGTAACCACCTTGTAGTGGGCCTTAATGATCGAGCATGCATGGGTGTTACTATTGTGTTGAATCTGCGCTTGACTTACATGTCTGGCCAGATTCCTTGCATGCGTAACCACCATCGCTCCATTTTCCCCTATTTTCCCTAAATGGCGTCCTCCCAGTCGTGGAGTTGACTACCCTATTTAGCTGTAGTATAAATAATAATTTGATGCTCCTTCCTCAGGTGTTGCACGATTTGGCATTGTACTTGCATTCCCCAGTTTTAGCAATACAGATACATTACTCTTTGTATGCATGATTTACAGTGAATGAAATAAAAGTTTTGAGTTCGAGCATCTGAGTTCTTGTTAGTTTAGAGGATACTTATCCAAGGGGGCCCACTTGGTAAGTAATACATCTTCTTATTTTAGCATTAGCTTAATATTACTTGTTGTTTAGTGCTAGAGACATCTGGCATTGACTGTTCCTACAATCACTAGAATTCCATTCTATGACTGTTCCTGCAGCCAAAGCAGATAGAGTAGTTTCTTGTTTATTGTTCATATTTCCATTCTTGTTATGTATTTTAGCTTAGCATAGTTTTTGGTTGATGTTCAACACTTGTTTCATTTATTTCCAGCAATTTACTTTCAGTATTGTGTTTCTTAGCCGTAGAATGCAATGGCTACTTGAGCCCTTAGTGCACATATTGTGTTGACCCATTTCAAGTTCACAATCCTGGGTTGACAAGTTAAATGCACCTTCATGATGATTGAATAGCTATTCAAGTTAGATTTTCAATCTCTAAATCGCGGTTGTAAAGGCTTAGTTATTAAATCATTGTAGGAGGCCAACATTTTTGGCACCGTTGTTGGGGATGGTGTCAAGCTAGGAAGTTTTTTTGATTCATTGGTAATTTTTCCTATTGTAGTATTTTTGGAAGTTGTTCTTAGAACATCCTCATTTAGGAAGTAATGACCCCCTTATTCTTTACCAATTCTTTGTGCGAGTTGACTGATAGTGGGTGATATTGTATGCATAGAGGAAGGAGAAGGGATGCTTATGGGAGATTTCTTCCTAACAATCCACATCCATTCTAGCTAGTTGAGTATCAACACCTATCAGAAGAAGAAGAAGAAGATCCACACCCGGGCTTTGTTGATACATAGCCTAATCTGACTAGCTCTGAAGTCTACTCTAAAGATCAAAATCAGCTCAAAAACCCCTTTGTTTTGGAACTACATCAAGCAGGAATGGGTGATGCAAATAGGAACAGACAGAACCAACCAACTTCTCCTTTCCCCATTTCCCATCAAAATGAAGTTGAAAACATCAAGAACATTCCTGCCTCAACACTCCCCAAGTTTTATGGAATTGTGACAGAAGATCCTGATACATTCTTATTTTAGTTTGACATACTCTATAGTAGTTATGATTATACCACTAATTCCCATAGGCTTAAGTTATTTCCCACCACTTTGAAAGAGTTTGCATTAAGATGGTTCATGAGCCTAGGTAGAGATACTGTGAAAACTTGGGAAGACATGAAGAAAAAATTCCTTGAGAAATACAAAGAATATTACAAAGGTAGTGACATGAGAGGAGGTGACATTTTCAAGATATAGCAAAAGGAAGATGAGAGCTTGGAAGACTACATTGAAAGGTTTCTATTTTTCGTGCAAAAGTCTCCACACCATGCACTTGATGAGGACTCACAAAAGTTTTTTTTCTTGAGAGGAATTAATGACAACTGCACTGATGCTTTGGACCTCATGGTAGGAGGAGATATCTATCAAGTCCCTTGGGAGGATATCAAGAAAATATGTTAGAATTACTCTAGGGCAGCTTCAAAGAAAGGGAGAGCTTATCAATCTTCCATGGGTAAGTCAACTACAGGTGGAGTTTCAAGAATGGAGATAACTCATTTGTTGGTTGACTTCAAGCAGGACACTATCAACAATCTAGATACTCAGCTAGATACACTTCAGGCCAAGAAGAAGCAAGAGGAGGCAAGACAATGTTGGCAGAGTATTTCCCTCACTGCAGACAAAAGAAGAAGGATTGTAGATGCAAGATGGTAGCTAATCTTGAAAGCAAGAAGATCCCACCTGATTTCAAGCCAATTCAGATCGAGGAAGACCAAGTCTACTATGTTGCATAAAGGAAGCCTTGGGCTCCCATACAAGGTATTCCACCAGATCCACTATCCTATGTTGGGCCATATTTTAACTTTTATTCATCTGGTAATTAATGGTAGCCCCCATATCCACCTAGTTATGGAGGATATCCACCACAACCTTGGAGTAACCCTCCAAATTCTTGGCCCAGTCATTAGAATTCTCCACCCCAGTGGCAGCGACCTTAGGTAAATTGGCAACAATTTCAAGGGCACTGACAACCCCCTCCAGGAAATTGGCAACAAACAAATCAATGGAGAGGAGGAAAACAATGGACCACCCAGACAACCGGCTACATGCAACCGCCTTCTCAACCCCAACAACCTACTATAATGCCTCCACTTGCTAATCCAATCTCAAATGCACCTAAACCCACTCAACTACCAGCTCAGCCCACACCCAATCCAAATAACAAACCATGGTAGTATCATGTATACTCTGTTGATTCAAATCAATTCCCTACATATGTTGTGAATGTAAGTGACATCCACTTGCATTTAGGAACTACTCTATCAGCCCCTTCCAAGCCCATTATCACTGAACTTCATGTAGAAGAGGAAGAGGAGCACCTAAATGACCTCATTCGGCCAAATACACCTAAAAATCCTGAACCAATTCAAGTCAAGCAAATTGAACAAGAACCACCATTCCTTCAGAGGTTGGAAATTTCCAAGAAGAAAGAGGAAAAGGAGGATACCACTTTTGACATCTTGGATCAGCTAAAGCATATATGTGTTCAGATACCCCTATTTCAGGCCATAAAGGATGTTCCAATCTATGACAAAGCTATCAAGGAAGCTTGTCTCAAGAAGCCTAGAAGAAAGAAGAAAGACCCAACTATAGTCCATGTGGTGGGTCAGTTAGTTGACATCATGTTGGGAAAAATGACTATTCCCAAGTATAATGACCTAGGCAGTCCTGTGGTAGTAATTTTCATAAATGGAATTTAGGTAAAGAATGTTGTGATTGATTTAGGGAAAGCAATAAAAGTAATGACCAAAGACATCCTACAACAACTAAATATTGCAAGCATGAGATCTACTCCTACTGTCCTGCAGCTTGTTGATAGCTCTACTGTTAAGCCTGATGGTATAGTGGAGGATCTTGTAGTAGTTCTAGACTCCTAGGAGTACCCAACATATTTTATGATTCTTTCTCCCAAGGCTACACTAGGTGGGTATCCCATTATTCTTGGAAGGCCTTGGTTGGAAACCGCGGATGCATACATTGGATGTAAGTCAGGTGACATGACCATTTCAGATGGCAAGAGTAATAAAAAGTTTTTTCTTTATCCACCTGCTCAACCATATCATAATGAAGATGATTTTGTATGGCCACAAGTTGGTGAAGAGGTCGAGAAATTTCATTATGTGGTGCAACTTATGATTCTAGGAAGAAGATCTTTCATGCAACTCCAAGATGAGGATGAAGTATTGGCTAACATCATTCAGAATCATTATGAAGTAGAGGAAGCCTCATCCTCTCATCCTGCTACTTCGATCAAGACACTTTTGCATGCTCTTCTTACAACCACTCTTCCTATAGATATTCTTCCTGCAAATGTTCTTCCTGTAGCCACTATCCCTGCAGACAAATTTCCTGCAACAACAGGTATGTCCCATACATTGCTGCCATATGAACTAAAGGTACCATGTGTTAATGAAGTAGCCATTATAGAATTAACTACACAAGTATAGGTGTCAGAAGGAAGATATCTGAATGTTAATAGCAAATTGAATGAAGAGCAACAACTGTTATTGGAAAATCTATTAAGGACCCAGCAACATGCATTCGCATGGGATTATCATGATATGAAGGGATTTAATCCTAAACTTTGTACCCACATAATTTATATCAGAGATGATTGCACTCTAGTAAGATAGCCACAAAGAAGAATTAACCCTACACTAAGAGAAATTGTGAAAGGAGAACTACAGAAAGGAGGGAAATGGCGAGTTTTTGTTGATTATAGGGAACTCAATGCCGCCACCAAGAAAGATCACTTTCCTTTACCCTTCATTGATCAAGTTCTGGATACACTTGCAAAGAAGCAATACTTCTCTTTTCTAGATGGATTCAACGGCTACAACTAGATCCAAATTGCACTAGAAGACCAGGAGAAGACCACTTTTACTTGACCCTGGGGGACCTATACTTATTTGGTGCTCCCATTTAGCTTGTGCAATGCACCTGCAACTTTCTAGAGGGTAGTCATTAGCATATTCTCAGACATTTCTCATGACTGCATGGAGATTTACATGGATGAATTCACCACTTATGGTGTTGATTTTAATCAAGCATTGGAGAATCTCAAGAGAGTCCTACAAAGATGTGAAGACCATAAATTGTCCTTAAATGGTGAAAAGTGCTTCATGATGATGCAAGAGGGTGTAGTTCTTGGCCACTACATCTCCCACAAGGGAATCCAAGTTGATCCTGCAAAGATTGAGGTAATCACAAATCTTCCTACACCTGCAAAATAGAAGGATGTTAGAAGTTTCTTGGGTCATGCAGGATATTATAGGTGATTCATCAAGGATTTCAATAAGGTAGCAACACCATTGTATACCCTTCTCACTAAAGATGTTAAATTTCAGTGGACTGAAGCTTGTGACAAATCCTTTTCTGACTTGAAGGCAACTTTAACTCACACTCCTGTACTCAAGGGACCCAATTGGGAACTCCCTTTCCACATCCACACTAATGTATCTGATTATGCCATAGGAGCAATCTTAGGATAGAAAGATGGAGCTGTTGAACATGATATTTACTTTTTCAGCAAAAATTTGCAAGGAGCTGAATTCATTTATACAGTGATAGAGAAAGAAATGTTGGCAATAATCTATTCACTAAACAAATTCAGACATTACATAACAGGCTACTAAATCTTTGTCCACACTGATCATGCAGCCATTAGGTACCTTATGAATAAACCTTTGATCATAGGTAGATTGGCAAGATGGTTATTGTTGATGCAGGAGTTTGATATAACCATTGTGGATAAGTCAGGGAAAGCTAATGTTGTTGTAGATTTTCTTTCAAGGCTAACTACATTAGAAGACAATCAGCCCATAGATGACTCTTTACCTGATGAACATCTATTCTCTCTCGGTGTACAAACACCCTAGTATACTGATATAGCCAATTACTTGGTCACAGGTAGAATTCCTTCTCACTTCCCCCCAAAAGAGAAAAGGGCACTTATTAAAAAATATTTTCCTTTCTCTTGGATTGTTGGATATTTATTTTATACTAGACCAAACCATGTCATGAGAAGATGTGTAAGAGAATATGAGACATATGACATTTTGCATGCATGTCACAACGAACAATGTGGAGGACACTTTGTAGCCAAGAGGACAGCAATGAAGGTTTTGAACACAGGATATTACTGGCCAACACTCCACAAGGATGTAGGAAGGTATACCAGAAAATGTGATAGGTGTCAAAGAATGGGAAAAGCAACTAGATTTGATGAGATGCCACTGTGCCCTCAGGTAGTAATCACTCCCTTTGACAAGTGGGGATTGGATTTTGTAGGACCAATTGACCCTCCATCAAATGGTAAGTCTTACATATCAGTATGCACTGATTATGTAACAAAATGGGTAGAGGTTAAGGCCATGAAGCATGCAAGAGATAACAAGGTTGCAAAGTTTCTTTATGAAGAGATTTTCACAAGATACAGAGTTCCCAAAGAGATAGTAACTGATCAAGGAGCTCAATTCACATCAACTCTTGTTGCAACACTAGATAATGAGTAAAACATAAGGCACAAGAAGTCTACCCCTTATCACCCCTAGGCTAATGGCTAAGCTGAAGTGACAAACAGAGAGATTGAAACCATTTTGACCAAAATAGTAGCCATCCATAGGAAGGATTGGGCAAACAGATTACCACAAGTTGTTTGGGCCTATAGGACAACATGGAAAACAACTACAGGTTTCACCCCATTTGAGTTGTTATATGGAAAGAAAGCTATGATGCCCGTTGAATCTGAATATAAGACTTTGCAAACTACAGTGGATTTGGGGATGAATATTTCTGAAGCACAAAAAGCAAGAATCATGCAACTAAATCTTTGGATGAAATAAGAAGAGTAGCCCTACAACATACAAAAGTAGTGTAGAATCAGAGAATCAAATGGCATGACAAATTTATCAAGGACAAGAAATTCAGACAAAGAGATTGGGCCTTGCTATATGATTCCAAATACCAGGACAATGCAAGAAAATTATAGACAAGGTGGCTAGGACCATATGAAGTTGCTAAGGTGAATTCCCAATGGAGCTATCTAGCTCACCACCATTGACCCTATTAGGTTCAAATTACTTGTCAACGGTCATTGCCTCGGATTATACCACAAATCAACCTCTAAAGAAGAGTTCCTGTAGCAAGTCACTCAGCACTCATCACTCAAGCTTCTTGTAGCCGAAGACAGTGGACCTAGTGTCCCTCCTTCTACCTAATTGAGGTACGTACTTTTCATAATAAATAATTTCACTTGCATGGAAGTCCATTTCTTCATCATCTCCCCATCCACCCATCCATCACCACCTTTCTCTCTCTTCCATCACTTCATTCCACCTCACCTCATTCCAATTCATCTTCATTTATTGCTCAATTCATTCTCCAACAAGGTGAGTGTTACTTTATCTGCGATCTTTGCAACAAATCTTCCACACATTCAAGTATGTGCACATTAATTGCCATATTTAATCATATTTTAAGAGTGTTCATTTAATCATTGTACGTTAGTAGAGATGTTCACATAGATGCCATCATTACCTGTCAATCACCACTCCCATCTCACATGTGCAGACACATGTCTAAATTTAGGTTAGAGGGAGGGGAACGAAAAAGATGCAAATATTTTGTGAATTTATTGCCCATGTGTCAATTCATACTAGGCTATGTCAGAAATTTGAAATGAGCTGATTTGAAATCCGAGTGAAAGGACAGCTTGCATATGTGAAGTGATAACTACAGCTGCCATTTCTTCCTATCATGATTCTCCGTTATCACCCTTTTTCTTGCCATTATTGACCCTGTTGAAATCTTGAAGTTGAAGAGCCGTAGTTGCAAAACAAAAGAAAGGAAAGTCAGTTGGTGATAGAACTAGAAATTTAGTAGGGTGGTACTGGGAAAAAGGGGAATTGCAGGAAAAGAAGTTATAGAGCATTTTTTTGATTGCAGACAATGGGAGGTGGGTTAATTCGAAACGAACCCATGGTGCATCGTATTTTACTGCACAATGCACAATGCCTAGCCAAATTTCAAAACTGTGGATGGACATATTACTTTCTGAAGTTGGATGGTTTTGATGAAGGAATTTCCCTTGAATCTTCTCAGACGTTTCCAGAGGGAAAAGCCAAAGTAAAAGGGTTGGAATTTGTGGCAACAGAGGAAAGAATTGTAGAGGTTACAGGGTTACCTGTTGATGGTGAAAATTACCCAGCTTCCAAAGACGCCAGGTCAGCTAGGGCTGAATTTATAGAGCCAAATGATCCCCCATTGAGCATAGACAAACAGGGCGCAAAGAGAATGTCTCTACCCAAACCGTGGAAGCGGATAGTTGTGTATGTCATCAAATACATCATTTGTGAGGGTCGCCAGTCAAACTTGCACTCTGTACACTTCAAGCTTTTGAATCATATGAGGCACGACAGAAGGATGAATGTGCCTAATGTGCTATACAATATTTTCTCAATCATGGTAGCCAAAACTCAAAAAGGTAGGGATAATTCAATTTCCCGCCATTTCTTGATTAAATTGATAGTCAAAAAATCTCTGCGTGATGTATCTGGAATGACTTGGGAAGATTTTATCAAAGTTGATCATTTTCCACCTAGGGCTATACCTAAATCTTGTAGGTCTAGTAGGAGGGTAAGCACGACTGAAGCCATTCCTAGTGCTTCAACCTCTGGTGTTGGCTCTAGTGTGAATCTTCCTAGAACAGAAAAAGCTATAGAAATTAGTTCTTTTGAAACAGAGCATGCAGAAAAAGAAATCCCTTCCTTAGGTTCTGACGATGAAATTCTTCTTGAAGCCCTCATGAAAACTAGGGTACAACATAGAGAAGTAGAAACAAGAAAAGGGAAGGCTAAAATGCAGCCTATAAAAAGAGAGGTGCCAAGTTCTAAGAAGAGGAAGGTTGATAATATTCATCCTACAACCAAAGGAAAACGTGAGAGATCTCAGAGGAAATCAAGACCAGTTGGGCCTACGTTTGGTACGCCTCCACAGGAAAGCCCTAAACCTAGTGAGACCTCACATGAGGACCGTGAAGCTCCAATGGAGCAGGAGAATGTTGAAGGAGAAGAAGATATATTTAAGAAAGCATCAACTATAACACTAGTTGATCTTGCTAGCATTGTAGAAGAATTAGAGGAAAATCAAGACTTCCTGCAACATGAGCAAGAAGTCCTGCAACAAGAATTCCTGCAGCAATTGCTAGGACTGGAGCAGGAGTTCATGCAGCCACTACAAGAGCAAGAACAATAGTCCCTATAGCATAAGCAAGAAGAAACAATACCTTTGCAGCCTGAGATAACTAGATAGCCTAAGTCCATGCAGATAGTACCATATGAGGAGCCACCACCAAAAATATTGGTAGGAATCCATAAACCTCCTGATTTTACAATGCATGCAATTCTTTTGAATTTATGGCAAGAAATACAAAAAAGAGAGGAAGAATGGAAAAATGAAAAATGAAAATTAAAGGAGAAAATTCAAAAAAGGGATGAAGTAATTAAGGATAAAAATGTAGAAATTGCCACCCTGAAGCAAAGGGTAGATGATATGGAAGCCTTGGCGCCAAAGATTCTAGAATGTAGAGATCCTCCAGGAGTCTATGCTCTGCTCCTGAAGGAGAGGTATCTCTCTTTTAAGATGTCAAGAATCGCCTCAAGTTTGAATCCTTCTATTGACACCCCCATCGAATTCTTCAATGCTTATAGGATTGCCTCACTTGAAATGAAAAATTTTCTATGTGAATTTTATTTACATAATTATGTTGTCACAAAAGACCATGATTTCCACTACTGTATGTTGGAGATATTCAATTGAGAGCATTCATGTCTTGGGTCCAAAATGAGATTAGTTGGGGATAACAACATAGTGCTTATAAATAATTGGAATTTGATATTCCCCTATATGTTATAGTTGAATCGAGCAACCCAAGGGACATTTACAAGGAATGGCACAAAATGATGCTCATACCAAGTTATGCCAATAAAATTATAACTTGGATTGAGGCATTTTACAGTGAGTATGAGGTAAAGACAATAGCAAAAGAGAGAGGCCATGAGGAGATGTTTATCCCAAAGATGGAATAGTCTGACTGATGAGCTAAAATAGGTTGAGCCTCATACCATCCACAATTATGTTGCAGCCCTAAAAATAATTGAGAGGTATATTGAGATTGGGAGAGCACAGGGGCAAGGCTGGCTTCCCCTGACTTTCCAACCACCCATGCTCATGTGGCCCGTGCCAAATTTTAGATTTTACCAGTTTGATGTTGTTGCAGAGAGGCGAAGATGGAACAAGTTTGACATATTGGGAGGATTATATTGGGACCTAGACTCACGCACTGTAGCCATTGATGTTGGACAGCTCTCTGTTGCAAATTTCAAAGCTTTGACCAAGCAAAAGAACAACCCTTCCCATATTGGAGGACTAGCAAAATGTTAGGTTGAGGGGAGTGATGAGACTAGTTTTCGGTCTAATTTTGGGTAAAATCTATAGTCTATTTGCTAATAGATGTCATGGAATTTGATGCTTAAGTGTTGGTATTGGCATAATGTTTCCCTCAAACCATCAACATTTGACAATATCCTATCTCTACAAGCTTTAATGGAATTTGGCATAATATGTGGGTTATCTATATTGATTTTGCATGTGATTAATGGATTTTTCTTAGAGTCGTTATAGATGTGCAGTTATTATGTGTTCTGAATATGTCATGCAGATTTAATGAGCTAAGTTGAGGAAGACACCACCAGTTGGGCATGCACCATAACATTCAACTAAGGAATTGCTCCAAGTCGAAGGCAAGCGCCATCAAATATTCTTCATGCAACTGAGTGTAATCGCCTTGTAGTGGACCTTAATGATCAAGCATGCATGGGTGTTACTATTGTGCTGAATCTGCACTTGACTTGCATGTTTGGTTAAATTCCTTGCATGCGTAACTGCCATCACTCTGCTTTCCCCTATTTTCCCTAAATGGCGTCCTCCTAGTCATGGAGTTGACTACCCTATTTAGCTGTAGTATAAATAATAATTTGATGCTCCTTCCTTAGGAGTTGCATGATTTGGCATTGTCATTGCATTCCCCAGTTTCAGCAATAAAAATACATTACTCTTTGTATGCATGATTTACAATGAATGAAATAAAAGTTTTGAGTTCGAGCATCTGAGTTCTTGTTAGTTTAGAGGGTACTTATCCAAGGGGGCCCACTTGGTAAGTAATATATCTTCTTAGTTTAGCATTAGCTTAGTATTACTTGTTGTTTAGTGCTTAGTTAGACATTTGGAATCAACTGTTCCTACAGCCACTAGAATTCCATTATGTGACTATTCTTGCAGCCAAAGCAGACAGAGTAGTTTCTTGTTTATTGTTCAAATTTCCATTCTTGTTCTATATTTCAGCTTAGCATAGTTGTCAGTTGATGTTCAACATTTGTTTCATTTATTTCCAGCAATTTACTTTCAGTATTGTGTTTCTTAGCCATAGAATGCAATGGCTACTTGAGCCCCTAGTGCACATATTGTGCTGACCAATTTTAAGTTCACATCCCTGGGTTGACAAGTTAAATACACCTTCATGATGATTGAATAGCTATTCAGGTTAGATGTCTAGTCTTTGAATCATGACTATAAAGGCTTAGTTATTAAATCATTGTAGAAGGCCAACAACATCCACATCAAAAATGTCGCAAGTGCAGTTGGATTACAACACTCACTCAAAGAGGAGATTCACGGGTGAACCAGTTAGCTCACAGCCCAAAAGTGTTTCCGACCAGACACCCAATACCTTTGCAGTGGCACAACATTGTCCACCGCAAAGGGAAATTGTTGTAACCAGAGCTAAGGAGCAGAAGCCTCCAAATCTTCCACCATTTAATGTGGTGGAACAATTGAAAAAATCATCCCCTAATGTGTCTCTTTGGGATATCTTAGCCATTTCGTAGTAGATTACACTGTTGCAGAAGGCTCTTTGGGAGGATCCAATTATTTAGTCAATAGAGCAATCCTTCAAGGGAAAGGCCATTGATCCATCACCTCCTACCAAAGTTCTCACAAATAGCATAGAGGAAGTCTCTATTGAGGTTAGAGATAATTTGAAACTGAAATCCTTCTTCCTAACTCTTATTGTGGGAGAGAAATTATTACACAATTTCATGAATGATTCCAATGCTAGCACTACAGTCATGCCCAAGCAGATAGTTGAAGTCCTAGGACTTAGCTATGAACCTTTAAAGAGGGGGTTTATGCAGCTTGATTGGAACAAAGTCGAAACTATAGGCATCATCAAAGACCTTTCATTGACTCTATTCTCCTTCCCTAGCATCACAGTTCTACAAGATACCGTGATCATAGACGTTCCGCCCATGTTCGGCCTCTGCTTATCCTAGGAATTCACTTCAAAGATAGGTGGATATCTTTCTCTGGACAAGCCACACTTGATCCTAAGGATCAAGCATGGGGCTAAAATGAAAATAGTGTTTGAAGCTTTGCATTCAGAACATGTGGTCGATGAATCCATGATCAACTTTGAGGCTACTCATACCTCTTTCACCAAGGAGGAAATGTATTGCACCAAGTTGCTAGAAGATAAAAAAGTGACCAGAGATAGGACCAATCAAGAAGTTCTTCTGAGAAAATAAATAGATGTCGACCCTTTCGACAACTATCATGCTACCAGGTTAGGCACTTATGTCATCTATGATGAAGATCAAGTGCTTCTGAAGGTTATGAAGGAACCTAAGAACAGTCAAGCCTCAGAGCTATACACGTTGCACTTTGATGGAGCAAGATGCAAATTTAGTGCAGGAGCTAGGATATGTTTGGCATCCCCACACAATGAAAAGACACTTTGGTCTTTTCGCTTCTAGTTCACTTGTTTGAACAATGAAGCTAAGTATGAAGGACTAGTGAAAAGTCTAAGCCTTGTGGAATGGATGGGCATCAAGCAACTAATGGTGTTGAGAGATTCTGAACTAGTAATCAACCAAGTTTGAGGGGTCTCTACTGTGAAGAATGCTCACATGGGATCCTATAGACACATATTTTGGGCCCTGATTGAAGGTTTTAAAGCCTTCAACATCCAGACAATGCCTCAAGAACAAAATAGTGATGCAGACTGCATGGCCACAACTAGATCTTAGTTTGACCCTACCTCCAACCTAATTCATAACAAACATTCTATACGAGTGATAGTCTGAATGGAAATTCCAAATAATTATCAGAGTTGGCAAGTGTTTGATAGTGATGAACACATCGCCTCATTCATCCAACAGTCAGGAGAGTTTTTCGACCAACTCCAACCAAAGATTGTCGAGGCCTACGATAGAAAAATCATTCAGCCAAGGTCTAATAAACTTTTGAAGGGACTAGTCACTCTCAAAAACCTGTTTGATTGTGACAATGCAAGAAATGATAAAAGGAAGCTTGTAGTGGAAAAAAGTGACTATGCAGACCTTCAGTTCGAAGATGGAAGAAAGCTCAAAGTCGGGAAGGACATTTCACATCATGATAAAGAAAGGCTCATCAATTTTTGTGAGAAGTATAAAGGAGTAGTGGCCCGATCATATGATGACCTCAAGGGATACGTTCCCAACATCATCCAACATACAATAGAGATGATGGAAGGTGCAAAACCAGTCCACTAAAAATAGAGGCCAGTGAATTCGAAGATTGAGGCACTAATGGTGCAAGAGTTGACAAAGCTAATTCAGTCTCAGAGCATCTTCTCGATCAAGCACAGCACGTGGGTATCCAACCTGGTCCCAGTCTAAAAGAAGAATGGAGATATATGCCTATGTGTTGACTTTTGGGACCTACACAGAGCATCCCTAAAGGACCACTACCCACTGCCTTCCATAGAGTTTATTTTGCAAATAGTGGAAGGATCAAAAATGTTTTCTCTGTTGGATGGCCTCTTTGGTTATGTAATCAAATCCAGGTCAAAGAGGAAGACCGACACAAAACAGTGTTCACTACCAAGTGGGGAACGTTCTCATATGCTAAAATGCCTCTCGGCTTCTCAAATGTAGGAGCCACTTTCCAGCGGGCGATGGATATCACTTTTAGAGACTTGATCAACAAAATTTTCTTGATTTATTTGGATGATCTTACTATATTCTCCAAGCATAAGGATGATCACTTCGATCACCTTGAGATGGTTTTCAAAAAATGCCAAGAGTTCAAGTATCCCTGAACCCAAAAAAATGTGTCTTCAGAGTACCACAAGGGAAATTATTAGGACATGTAGTGTCCAAAAAAGGAATTTCAATTGATCTCAAAGGGGTGAAAGCAATTAAAGAGCTTCCCCTTCCAGTCAACAAGAAAGGAGTCCAGTCTTTCTTAGGGAAGGTAAATTTTGTGAGAAAAATCATTTCATATTTTGTAGGATTAATCAAACCAATCACCCTGATGCTAAAAAATGATCAATTATTCAAATGGACTAAAGAAGCTAAAGAATCCTTCGAGAAGGTTAAGGATGCTATTTACTCAGCTCCTGTGTTGGTAAATCCAGACCTGTCAAGTAGCAAGTCAAGTATTGCCACTACAAGATTTGACACCATTTTCCGACGGTCGTTCGTCGGTTGTTCGACAAATCTCTGTCGGAATAGCGAGGCAATGGCGAAAATTTTTTCGTTGCTATTTTTTCGTCACAAGGCCGATGACAAATTAAATGTCAAAATAATGGCGAAGAATCATTGGTCGGCAGCATTGTGAAATACCTCAGGATTTTTTCAGAATATCGACGAAAACCTTGTTTATCCACTGATGAATTACACCAAAAGTTCGTCGTCGGTTCGACAAAATGGGCAAGCATTAGCGTGGAAACATGGAAAGTTCATCGAAATAGCGACAAAATACTAAAGTAGTAGTGTCGAAAGAACACCAAAATTTCGTCGAATGTGCAACGAAATAGGCAAGTAGTAGCATCGGAAGAACACTAAAAGTTCATCGAAAGTTTGATGAAATATCGTCGGAAGGGCGACGAAATGGGTAGGGAGTTACGACGAAATCATCATCGCAGCTATAGCAACTTCATCAAGGCTTTCTGTTGATTCGTCGGTTGTTATCGTCGAAATTGTGACAAAGAAGCAAAATTTAAAAAAATAAAAAATTATATATTTGTGGAAATGTACCATTGTGGAGACTGGCGACTAATCATACATACAGACTGCATATTGGTTTGATGCTTCAAACGATGCATTTATTATATTGAGCTTCTCTTTGTTTTGAGTATAGTTTAATATTATCTACTTAACAAGGCCAACCACATGACGGTGGAAGCTCATTTGGCCCTAACCCCCCCCTCACATCACTCTCAATTCCCCATACCCAATCATATAACATTAATCATTGATTCATCCATTAATAACATATAACATTCATTCATTCATCCATTAATAACATATAACATTCATTCATTCATC
>VDFB02378025.1:0-40211 GCA_007258455.2 Sequoia sempervirens
TTACGATTTTGACATTGAGTATGTCAAAGGGAAGAACAACATTGTGGTTGATGCTTTATCCAGAAGGCCTCATTTGAGCTCATTGTGTGAGCTTACTGCTGATTGGAAAGAGATGTTGCTTGCTGATTATGCCAAAAATCAGTTTGCAACCAGCATTATTGAATGTACTTTTCATGATGAAAGGTACAAGGTAGTTGATGGGCTGATACACTACAAGGGAAGAATCTTCTTGGTGGCTGATTCTAAACTTAAGAAGAAGATTTTGATGACTTTTCATGACATTCCACTTGCTGGTCAGCAAGGGTATTTCAAGACATATAGGCAGATTCGAGAGAGGTTCTCTTGGAAGGGGTTGAAAGAAGAAGTTCAGCGTTACATCAAGGAGTGTGGCACTTGTCAAATGAACAAAAATGAGCACTCTCTTCCAGCTGGTCTACTGCAGCCACTTCCCATCCCAAATCAAAAATGGGAAAGCATTTCGATGGACTTCATCACTGGGTTGCCTAAGGCCCAAGGCAAAGACTGTATTTATGTTGTAGTGGACACATTGACCAAATTCGCTCATTTTTTTGCCATCACTAGCACATTTTCAGCAGCTCAAGTTGCAGATTTGTTTTTCCATGAAGTGTTTAGATTGCATGGGTTGCCTAAAAACATTGTGAGTGATAGGGACAGCAAGTTCCTAAGCACCTTTTGGCAAGAAGTTTTCAGGATGAGTGGTATAGTGCTTACTCTGAGCACTAGCTATCACCCTCAAACAGATGGTCAAACAGAAATTGTGAACAAATGGTTGGAGGGCTATCTCAGGAACTATGTCTCGGAGCAGCAAAGAGCATGGGTGAAATGGCTCCACATGGGAGAATATTGCTACAACTCATCTTTCCACATGTCAATCAAGATGTCTCCGTTCATGGCCCTCTATGGTTACGAGGCTCCTAGCTTTGCTGATTTGGTGTTTGGTGATAGCAAAGCTCCTCAAGCCAAGGATTGGTTGCAGCAAAGCCAAAATGTTTTGAAATCCTTGAAGGACAACCTTCAAATGGCACAAAATCAGCAGAAGATGTAAGCTGATCAGCAGCGTGTTGAGCGTTCATTTGAGGTTGGTGATATGGTTTATCTTCGACTTCAGCCTTACAGACAGTCCACACTTAAGAAGAGTGGAGCTGAGAAGCTTAAACCTCGCTTCTATGGGCCATTCAAAGTTGTCAGAAGGGTTGGAGCAGTAGCTTATGAGTTGGAACTACCTTCGAGTAGTAAGGTCCACAACGTTTTCCATGTGTCTCGCCTCAAAAAGGCACTTGGACACAACGTTGTTGCTTCATCACAGTTGCCTCCCTTGGATGAAGGGCAGTTGACCTTGGTTCCAGAAGAGATTATTGATTCCAGAGAGCGTTCTTTGAGGAGGAGAACAATCAAAGAGTACTTGGTGAAGTGGAAGAATTTACCTTTGGAGGATGCTAATTGGGAGAATGAGGAGATTCTGCAGCATCCAGACTTGCGATTGCTTGAGGGCAAGCAATCTTGGGGAGGGCGGACTGTAATGTCCCCTTCTCAGTTGTGATCGTTTCTGTTGACCGTCGGCCTATTCCGGAGACCCGTAGGCTACACGGATGGAAAAATTAGGGTTTCCTAATTTTGAGGAGGCTGTTGCTTCAAGTTTGGAATTCTGTTTGCGGATTCTTTCTGGGTTTTCAGAGAGCTTCGCAGTGGTATGTTCAGTTTGGCATTCCGAGCAACTTCACGAATTTACTATTTTTAGTAAATTCTATTTTTGGCAGTGGACAGGTTGGGTTCAGTTCAGTTGGTCTTCTTCTTCGGTTGATTCAGTTGGCACTTCAGTTTTTGGCCTTGGGCGCATAATTCTTGGAGAGATAAGTATTTTCATTATAATATTATATTTCCCTTGCCTAGCAAATACAACTTTAAGTTGTTTTAAAAAGGGGGACTTAAAGGGTCCAGGCGCCATGGAGAGATAAATTATATTTTAAAAGTCAAATATTGAGCTTAATTGAAAAGGACGCCTACTTGAAGGTTTGACTTTTATTTTTTTTTAAAGTGAAATATTCAACAAGTGAAAAAGGACGCCATCTTTTGGAGGGAAAAGGTGAATTTGAAATTAGGATTTTGGGCGCCTTCTTGAAGCTTCTAGATGATTCTCTCATGTCTATTTAATCAGGCCTCAGCTCTTCATTTGGGATCTTTTGTCTACTACACCGTTATGCTGTTGAATTATCTTCAGACACTCGCTTCGAGGAAAGCACACCTCCTAGCATTGGCTCATCTTCTTGCTTGAAAGATAGCAACTAGTTGAGAGGTTAGCTTGTAGTTGGGTTGTTTTGGCATTGTAGTTGAGTTTCTTGCATTTAGTAGATGTTATTCAAGCATTTTGTCATGTTTCAGAGTTGTTGATGTTGCATAGTTGTAGGCAGTTTTCATTCATAAATTAAAAATACAAGAAGATATTGTTCTGGGTGTTCAACATATCATCTTGTCTACTAGGGGCGACCCATCTTGCAAATTTGTAGATTTTTATCTACTGTTTCTGATTTTATCTAGCAAGTTCGCCCTTTTAAGAGGGCCGTACCATTCTGATTTAGCTTTGGGATTTGTGCAAAAAGTTTAAGGGTTGTTTGGTGAGGTTTTGAGATCTTATTTGGGGCGCCTTCATGCCTAGAGCAATCTACATTTGATTCCTTGTCATTAGAGTAAGAATTGAGTGAGATATGAGCATTTGAGTGAGGGTTTGTTTGCAGATTTCACCATTTTATGTTGCAGGTCTGATAAATCAGAATTAAGGAAATTGTCCTTTGGTAGGGATTGAGCATTGAAAGTTGCATTTGGTCTTTGGAAGACATTCTACATAGTTACAGCAATGAAGACTTGAAAAAGCTCTACATTTAAATGATTATTCTGATATATTGTAAGCTATTAGTAGTACTATTAGCTATTCTTCTTTATCTTGCATTTTAAGCTATTGTACATTCCCACTGAATAAGTGGAAGAGGCTGGCTTACCGCCTATCTGCTTTCAGTTGAGTAGTTTAGGGACCCTCTCACCATATGCTCGCCATCATCGGCGCCATTCTTGGTTAGGGTTACATTATGTTCATCATGCATTGATCCTCTGACCATATGCTCGTCTGCACAGGCGCATTCTTGGTTAGAGTTCCCTTCAGTTGCATTTGCATAGATCCTCTGACCAATGCTCACACCTTGCCCACATCGGGATCCTAGTGTACATTTTGGTTAGAGTTACTTTCCGCATCGTTTTGGTTTATGCTAACCTTAACGGGTGCGTGTTGAAATTGTAATCGCATTGCTAAAAACAAAAAAAAAATTTGGTCCGGTTCATTACAGAATACAAGTTTTAAACAAATGCCTCTTCTGTTGGACACATACCTTGAGAGAAAACCTCTAAGATTTCTCAAAGAACTGTTTGATTCTACACTTCTAAACCTGTGTTTTCTCCGAAACCAATTCATATATCTTCCTATCTACCAAGGCAACAACATTTATTCCATTGTCACTCATGTCAAAAGATTTTCTCTTACAGGAGCTTTTCTTGAATACATAAGAAAGAATATCAAATTGAACTTGGTAGAAATATCTTCTGAAACCTAGTGAGTCATCTGATTTTCCTCAGAATATATTAAGGGTGTTCTAATAAACCGTAAGTTATTTGGAATTCAAGAGAAATTAATGGACTAAGAAATAAATTATCAAAGAGTATATTTCTAGAGCCTTGCAGCAATATGCAATATGCCGCCCTATTTTGCCTTTGTCTTTATTTGTTTTGATGAATGTTTTGTGATATATTTGCAATGTTTGATACAACAATATAATGCAGCAAAATAGAAGATATTGCAATAATAATTTTCAACTCAAAAACTGAACATTACATATGGAATACACAGCTGAAAATTCCACATTTTAATATCAGCTTAGCTACTCAGTATTTTCACAAAATATTGACAACCCAATTCATAAAATATCCCCTATTATCTAGAACAACAATATCCAGAAAATATGGGAGTTACAATTCTTGAACTCATAGGTAAGATATGCCTTGAAACCCTTTGAAAATGGACGCCAGAATGAAGTATAAAGTTTGCAGCAGTCATACAGCAAAATAGACGTGTAATGTCCCCTTCTCGAGCATGATCTTTCCAGTGACCGTTGGCCTATTCCGGAGACACGTAGGCTACTCGGAAGGTAAAATTAGGGTTTCTTGTTTGAAGGATGCTCTTGCTTGAGGTTGGTTGATTCAATGGTGGATTCTTTCTGGGTTTTCAGAGAGCTTCGCAGTGATATGTTCTTCTTGGCATTCTGAGCATCTTCAGGAATTTACTATTTTTAGTAAATTCTATTTCTCGCAGTGTTCCTGTTGATTTCGGCATGGTTGACTTTCTTCTTCAGACTGATCAGTTGGCCTGCTCATTTATGGCTTCGGGGCTCAATTGGAGAGATAAGTCGAATTATTTAATTAAAGTCATGTTTAATGTTATATTTTAACATTGACCCCCTTGGCCTAGCTTGTCACTTTAAGTTGTTTTAAAAGATGTCTTTATGGGTGGGCGCCTCATTGAAAGAAATTAATTATATTTCTTATAAAGTAAAGATTAACCCAAGCTCAAATTGGACGCCAATTTCAAGAAGGAAATAAAGTATTATTAAAAAGTCAAAGTTTGCTTGGAAAAGTGGGACGCCTTCTATTGGAGGATTAGGGTTTGGTTCTAAAGGAAGTTTAGGGTTTCGAGAAAGATCATCTGAAAATTATAAAAGGAGGCCATTGGTTATCATTGAGATTATCTTTTTGTCTACAGTATTGTTACTCTGCCGGAATGGTATTGGATCGCTTCGAGGAATGAAGGCCTCCTAGCTCGGGCATTGCTTCTTGCTTGCAACACAGCAACTAGTGGTGAAGTAGTATAGTTTTGTGAGTTTCATTGGGATTTGTGCATTGTAATCAGCATTGTGGCTATTTAGTTTTCTGATTTTGCATATTAGAGGTTTTCCAGATATTGCATTTTAGCTACAGCAGATTTGTGTTTTATTTCGTAAGTCAAAAAATACAAAAAGAGTTGTTTTGGGTATTGTCTCATTGATTTTCTCTGTTGGAAGCGACCCTTCATGAATATTTGCAGATTTTAATATGAAGCGTATGATTTTATAAAGCAAATTCGTCATTCCTTGTAGGGCGCCCTTTCTGGAGTGCCTTGGGATCCGTGCCATTAATTATTAGCCACTTTTAGCTGCCTTTTCTTATAACTAAACTAGGCGCCATCATTCTATAGGTCCATTGCATCGAACTTGAAGTCTTTTGGGTCTGTTTAGGGTGTTATACGAGCAATTTAGTGGGTTACAGGCATGCTGGTTTTACAGTTAAAGGTGCAGATCTGAATAAATCAGAATCTTAAATCTGGTTTTTGAGAGAAGGAAATCAGTTTTGAAATATCCATTAAGCAAGGAGAAGTCTCTATTTTAATGCTCGTTGAATTGTTCTATCTCTATGCTCTTGGCAGGCGAATTCTCTATCATATTGTAAGCTGACAGTAGTACTGACAGCAGTTCTTTCATCTTGCTTAATCATGTTTGGTAATGCTCATATTTACATTCTGTAATTGCAATTGTATTTCTTTACCTCCGCCCTATGGTAGCTACTTTCCCACTCTGGGTTAGAAAGCACATTCTGGGTGTTGAGTACTTTCAGCATTTCAGTTCTTTCTTTCAAGCATTGTAATTTGTAATACTCCGCCATATGGTCGCCTCAACTCCATACTGGATTGGGTAGCACATACTTGGTGTCGAGTTCCTTTTCAGTACTTAGCATAGAAGACCCTCTGACCATATGCTTGCCATCATCGGCGCCATTCTTGGTTAGAGTTCTTGCATAAGCATTTTGATTAAGATCCTCTGACCAATGCTCACACCTTGCCCACATCGGGATCCTGGTGTACATTCTGGTTAGAGTTGCTTCAGCAACGTTTTGGTTTAGCTGCTAACCTTAATGGGTGCATTGGTTGTAATTTGTAATTTGAAAAAAACGAAAAAATTTGGCTCGTAATATTTCAAGACGCCTCTCTAAAATACAAATGATGCTATGAACAGCTCTCGAACATTCAATCTATAAACTCCTCAAAACCCACACACAGTCTAAACAGGGTCTTCACCATTAACAGTAGAAAGAATATCGTCAAACCCTACACTTGGCATCCAATTTATGGCAGCAATTAAATCATCAAACCCTTGAATATGAAACTCTCCTGCAGATTCATTGAAGCACAAGCAGAGTATGTTTCTAGAGCCTTGTATATGTAATATGCCACCCTATTTTGCCTTTGTCTTTATTTGTTTTGATGAATGTTTTGTGATATATTTGCAATGTTTGATACAACAATATAATGCAGCAAAATAGAAGATATTGCAATAATAATTTTCAACTCAAAAACTGAACATTACATAGGGAATACATAGCTGAAAATTCCAGATTTTAATATCAACTTAGATACTCAATATTTTCACAAAACATTGACAACCCGGTTCATAAAATATCCCCTATTATCTAAAACAACAATACCCAAAAAATCTAGGAGTTACAATTCTTGAACTCACAAGTAAGATATACCTTGAAACCCTTTGAAAATGGACGCCAGAATGAAGTATAAAGTTTGCAGCAGTCATATAGCAGAATAGACGCCTCTCTAAAATACAAATGATGCTATGCACAGCTCCCGAGCATTCAATCTATAAACTCCTCAAAACCCACGCACAGTCTAAACAGGGTCTTCACCATTAACAGCAAAAAGAATATCATCAAACCCTAAACTTGGTGTCCAATATATGGCAGCAATTAAATCATCAAACCCTTGAATATGAAACTCTCTTGTAGATTCATTGAAGCACAAGCAGAGTACGTTTCTAGAGCCTTGCAGCAATATGTAATATGTCGCCCTATTTTGCCTTTGTCTTTATTTGTTTTGATGAATGTTTTGTGATATATTTGCAATGTTTGATACAACAATATAATGCAGCAAAATAGAAGATATTACAATAATAATTTTCGACTCAAAAACTAAACATTACATAGAGAACACACAGCTGAAAATTCCATATTTTAATATCAGCTTAGATACTTAGTATTTTCACAAAATATTGACAACCCAGTTCATAAAATATCTGTTGTTATCTAAAACAACAATACCCAGAAAATCTAGGAGTTACAATTCTTTAACTCACAGGTAAGATATGCCTTGAAACCCTTTGAAAATGGACGCCAGAATGAAGTATAAATTTTGCAGCAATCATACAACTGAATAGACGCCTCTCTAAAATACAAATGATGCTATGCACAGCTCTCGAACATTCAGTCTATAAACTCCTCAAAACCCACACATAGTCCAAATAGGGTCTTCACCATTAACATCAGAAAGAATATCATCAAACCCTGAACTTGGCATCCAATATATGGCAGCAATTAAATCATCAAACCCTTGAATAGATATTATGGGGAAACAGAAACAAATTATCCCTAAAAATTAAAATGAGGAATTTGGGGAATGACACCAAACTGCATCTGAGTAGTTTTCTTTTGGCAGGAGACCCTACTCCTAAAGTGATAATGATATCAACCTCCTTAATGATGTTTCCAAATATTAGTTATCTTCTTGTATCATAGATGTAAATTTATTAAATTATGCTATAGGAAGCTAATGCCCTTTGGTTTATTATTCTTACTAAAAGTGATACTCAGTTGGCCCAAGTCAGATGCTTGGTCAATCAAGCCAAAATAATTGTAAGGTTACTTGGAGATACAAATCCCCTCATATGAAGACAACTAATCAACTGGAAGAGTATCTAATTTTCATTCCTAAATGGGTAACTTGTTGGCGTAACAATTAACACCTCTGGAGTGCAAATTGGTACGGAGAGCTATGCACACTGCGTGATGAGTGCTCTTCAAATTAGGAGGGGAAGCTCCCTTGTATTGTTGAAATGCTTGGAAAAGAAAAGTAAACTAAATCCTATCTTTTTGTTCTCAACTGGAAGAGGAACAAGGTTAAGAAAAACCATGAACGTTGCAGCTAAGGATTTTTTGGTTTCGCAAATCATTAACTACAACTAAGCTAACTACTTTAAATCTATCCAGTTTCCTCAAGAAAACAGAGCATGAGGAAATGGAGCAGGAATGTTCTATACGATAAACTTCAGGTACAGATTCACAACGTGAAGGCAAGGTGGGCTCAACTATTTGCTTGGTTGGGAAGAAGTTTATTGGAAACGACAAATATACGATAAACCGGGTACAGATTAACAACGTGAAGGCAAGGTGGGCTCAACTATTTGCTTGGCTAAATAGGTTTATTATCACACACATCATACGATAAGCTTTAGGTACAGATTCACAACGTGAAGGCAAGATGGGCTAAACTATTTGCTCATCTGAATAGGCTTATTAGAAACAAAACAAAGAATAGCCAACTAGGACAGTAAATTGCATAGACGAAACACGCATACAATCCATGATCAAACTAGCCACTATATTTAACTAAGATGAGCATTCACCATAATAAAATAACATGAAACCCAAGTGCCATAACAATTCATCATCATAATAAAACTCGTGAACAGATACAGAATCAGCAATATTACAGGCAAGGTGGGCTCAACATATATTACTATCTCATGCAAAAGTTATTTACAAATGTGCTGAAAGCTCTTATTTATAGAAATTGAAAGGTGTAGGGAACCCTAAAATCACCTTGAGTCAACTGCAGTCTTGCATGCATGCAAGATTTTATTGCTAAACCCTAATAAAGCAAACTATACAGTTAACCAGTACATCTAATCTAAATGGACAATGTGCAAGCATGCATGTCCTTATTAAAAGCAAGTTAACTGGAACACTACCATCAATTAACAAAAACCCTAAATGAAACTCCAAGTGTACAAAGATGTCCCCCAAAATAGACATGCATGAGATGTGGAACAACGAGTTAACTCGGAAAGAAGCGTTGAGCTAACTACTGTGTCTGATGTCTATCCTGAAAGGTGGGAACTAGAGTTCACTGGTCGTGATCTCAAGCAACTAGCCCCTCCACGAGTTTGTTGACTGCGTCACCATCTGGGGCACTGATACTCTACCGAAGTATACTGTGTCTATGCAACATGTCCTCACCACCTGTGATCTGACACTGAAGTTCACCTCTGCTCCTAACTGCCTCATCGAACAACGCTGACATGACTGTAAGTTGATTCATCTTACAGCCAACAGTCTCCCCACTGAAAATACCATGAACGAGTGCCTAGAGCTCTAACTGAACGTCAGCGAGCTCAACATACGCACCACCCTCAAGTTGTTACTAGCACGGTATGCGAGACACGAAAGTTCTCACGTACTGGAGTGCACTAGTGACGTGCTCTCTGCTCTCAGCCAACTCTGATGCCATTGTCTCCTCTATCTTCGCCTTGAAGATCAACTATGTCCTCCAAGTGTAGATAGCCTTTTTGTCTTCTACATCTGTGACTGATTCATATGCCATCCTCAAGTGAGCAATAATGATCTCATCTCTGGGTCTATCCATCGCCAAGTCTCGCTCCTCATCCTGGAGATGTAGACAGAGTTTGCGTGCATTGTACCATAACTGATATAACTCTGCTAGCACAAAGCGGCCCCTGGTGACGAACTCCTCCCAATCCTCCAAACACTTGCCCTATACAACCAGGTGATTAAGTTGGCCCTGTTCTGTTGGTGGCTCTAGCATCGGTGGGAGTGAAGCGGTGACATTTCCTATCCTATGTACAAGGCTAGAGATGTATTGACGAAGCTGCTGGATTTTAGCCTTGAGAGTTGCCTTGTCTTCTCCGTCTTTCATTATTGTATCCCTTGCGCTATCCGTTGCAACTTGTAGGAGATCAAACTCTATCTGGTGGGTGCTCCTACCAAGGTTGACTGTGATCACTTCAAAGTCTTGAACTTCAATCTCGTTCAAACTCTTACCCTCTGGAGGCGCAGCAGCCTCTATGACAATCTCCTTATCCGCCTTCCTCTCAACATGGACCTGTTCCTTGATCCTCTTGTCTGGCGCATCCTGGTAGACATGATCAAAATATGAATGATCAAGTACGCCAGATGGCTGCCTCCTCTTCCTACCCAGTTGATTCTCAAGCCAAGACAAGTCTCGACTAATCCCACTGAAGGGTCTATGCTAGTCATGAGAGGTTCCGATGAATGTGAATGCGTGGAGGCATTACTGCGAGGTGGCGAGTCTAGGTCCAAGTCAATGTGAATTGGAACTGGAGACTACTCTGGTGTCGGTGATGGCATGCGAGGCTGAACCTCGAGCTCTGGCAAACTCTGAATTGGCACTCTGAATTGGCACTCTGACTGGCTCTATGTGTGTTTCAGTGGCAAGTGCCTTCCCTTTTGAACTGTTAGGGACTTGATTCTTCTTAGGAGGGTTACTCCTTTTCTTTTGTTTAGGTTTAGACAAGGACGGTAGTGAAGCATCCACTGGTGGCGGCTCTGTTCTAGGCATGACTACCCTCTTGGTCTTCTTGCTTTCGAGGTAAAGTATGTTGTTCTGAATAACTCTACTCGACCTCTCCTTCACTAATGAGTATTCTTTGGCGAACCAATCAACAATCAGCAGTGGTTGTGTATCAACCTGTTCTCTGAAAATTTGAGGAAGTGAACCTCCCTCATCATCTGACAAACCTCCCACATCTTCCGCCAAGAAGACAGAAATCTGTGAGAGAGAGAACCTACTGTAGTTGCGTCTACGCACCTCAAAGTCATCCTTGCAGTTCACCCAATAATCCTCCATTGTAGGCTTATGATAAGGGCGACCACCAAGGTGTGTTGAATAATGACCCCAAGGATCATATGTGCGTGCATCGACAAGGTACTTGAGATGAAACTTTTCTAACTCTTGTCCTGCAGCTTTAGCATCAACTGTTGTTCTGCACCAATAGATTCCAAATTGCATTGGAAAGTTAGTAGCTGGTTTACGCTTGTGGCGCAAACGTAGATGAACATTGTACAATTGCCTCAGGAACTCCATGAAGACTGTCCTATCCGAACGATAGCGTGGAAGCATGGCTGGATTTCCTGTGTATCCATAAACGCAGATGTAGATGTATGTAGGGAACTGAATGAACCAGTCTACCCAATCTACCATCGCTGCTCTAGCAACCGCTGAGATATGAACATGAAACTCCCGGTCTAGGTTCCTCACTGTGTACGTCAAGAAAGCCTCATGCACACGCTTGAAATGTCGTTCAGCCTTCGTGAACTCAAGCTGGCCATAGTAATGGCAGACTTTTTGTACACTGAGTATGCCCACTGTGTTCAATCCTCTAAACTAACCCTGATAAGCGATCAAGTATACAAGATAGGAACACATATGAAACTGGTGGGCAACTAGAAAACCGGTGATTTGCTCATGGAGAACGTTGCTGATGAAGGATGCCCAGTCATAATGTTCTCGCCCGGAGATGATCTGACCAATGATATAATACATCCAGGGCTAGAATCTGTTTGCATCTGCATGACCTAAGACGCAATTGAGAAGTGTGATCAAAATCGCATACTCATCCTTGTATTCACCACGACCCACATTGCTCGGCAACTTGTTCTTCTTCTATTTTAACCATCCGTTGTACCCAAAATTAATTTTTTGGCATTCTGTGTAAATTGAGCTAAATCTTGTTAAAATGCCATGTTAAGTCAGTTTTAGGTCAAACCAATTATAGAATCTTGATGGGTTTCTGTCAAGGAACACGTGCAAAATTCCGAAATTTTGAAAATTAGGGTTTTTTCCCCTATTTTCAGGGAAATCCCCCGAAAATAGGACCTTCCCAGAAATGATCGAAAATGATTTTGATAGGCTTAAAAGGCTTCACGATCACATTGGTCAAGTCAGAATCATCAAAAGACATGTTTTACTCTGGTGGGTCTATTTCTCTTTTTCAGGAACAAAGTTAGGAGCTCCACAGCCATTAATGGCAGATTGGCCAGTACCAGGTGCTAAAAGCTAAGCTTCAAAAGCTTCAACGACACAACCATGGCGGAAAAAGTCGAAAAAGATGCCGTTTGATGAAGGAGAATCCCGAAATTGAAAAAGATCAAAATTTGACTAACTCTGGAGATGTTACGAAGGGGAGAATGCTCACATGTTGAAAAGGCGCCTTTTTCAAGCAGGGGCGCCCATGATCTTTGAAGGTCAAATAAAGTCAGTAAGATCATCCGAAGCAGTCATTCTCGGCGTTTGATTGCTGGCTCAACAGTGAAACGAACATCCAGATCATCTGATGAATAGATCACAAGCAGCTGCTGACGAAGCAAAAAGAGGCAGTTGAGGAAATATCAAGAAACCACAGTTAACGGCGAAGTTATAAGGAAAAAGAGCCTTTTCAAAAGAAAGGCGCCCTTTCTTTTGGACTTCCAGATGCTGACCAATGACAAAAGGCTTCCTAGGATAACTCTCTCAGCCCAAGTAGATCTCAGAAACGCAACTGCAAGCATCAACATCTGTCAGAGCAGTCAACGGATAATCAAGATCAAAGTAGGCAACTTTCCAGATGAAAATAATCAGGCTAAAAGGCAAAAGCGCCCTTTTCAAGGAGAGGCGCCCTTGAATAAAGGAACCCTAATTTGAGATTCAGATTTCCTGAAGACAGTCATTTCTGGCGAAGCAGAGCTAGGAACCTGATAAGACATCAAGTGAAAACATCTGACTCTCCAATCAACGAGAAATCCAGTTCAAGGCACGGGAGGTCATTTCAAATAAGCTGAAGAACGAAGATTGAAAAATCACTAAGGCATTGGCAAAAGCGCCCTTTCTTGGGAAAGGCGCCCATTCTTTTGGAGCCCTAAACTCAGTTTTTATCAGGCAGTCTCCCAAGCACTTCTTTCCAGTATGGATCCAGCTCCGCAGTGAATGTGTCTGTGACGTCTCAGGGTCAACAAACAACGCTAGATTCAGGATCAAACAGGGGGTTTTCAGGAGAGAAAATACTAAAAACTTGCAAAAGATGAAAAGGGACGCCTAAAAGAAGTCAAAGGTCATTTGTTGACTAAAGTCAAAAGCTTTTTGAGTTAAAGTTGGCTAAAACGCTCCACGATTGGTGGAAATCACCTTTTTAACTTCAGATCAAACTCAAATCACCTTTTGAGCTTGTGTTAGGTCCCCAAATTTGTGGATCTGAAGCACAAACATATATATTCAAGGAGATGGCGTCCCCTTTTCATTATTTCATTGCAGATTCAAAGATAAAAACAGCCACAAGCTCTCAAGGACGCCATTGAAGATCTGAAGGAGGTTTTCATCCGTTCTTCATTTTTATTTGCAGATCTGAAGCAGGAAAAGATTGCCATTTTGAGGATTGGGTCAGAGATAGTTTTTTGAAGATCAGATAAAACTTCCAATCCACCTTCTGTCTTTTTCCTCTCTTCTTGTCTTAGGTTTTCTTGCATCTGACAGAAAAAGCAACAGGCTACATCAGATCAGATCAACTGGGTATATTCAGCATCATTTTCCGGAGAAACCCATCTCGACAAATTTTCCAAAATCAGCAAACTTGCTGCCCCTATTTTTGGGGGTTTTTCCGAAAAAGTTTCAGAATCCAAATTCTGAGGAACTGGGTTTGTTCAGCATTGAAGCACGAACAAAACCCATGTGCCAGATTTTTTCCGGAAAAATACTTCTCGGCAGGACGCTATTTTTAAGGGTTTCCGAAAATCATCTGAACTAGGTCAAGCTTACAGTCAATCTTCAAGTTTTTCAGGATGCAGTACTCCCAGGTGCAATACGAGACCAAGACGGTCTTACTCCATGATTACCTGAAAACAGTTGACACAAATCTGCACCAAGTAAATCCGGTGGTCGATTTGGAGCAGCTAGAAGGCATGAATCAAATAACATTGCAGAATATCGAAGAATCCGGGTTGCTACAGGCCGCATCAATTCCCATCACACTACAAAGCGTAGAGCTTGTAATCGCTTGTATCAAGCATTACAACCCTACCACCAGAGAAATCAGAGCAGCAGATGGAAGAATTGTTTGCAGTTTAAAGCCTCAGGATATCGAAAGATGTTTTGATATTCCATCACATCCTAATAGCAAAGTCATATCATTGACGGAATGTGAAAAAGCATTTGAGACAGCTAAGGACAAATGTCAAAGGATTATGGCCGAAAAATGGCTAAAAGTGACAAAGGCAAACTTGCCTAAGCCGTTGGGACGAGGAGAATGCAAAGATGAGTACGCAGTGTTAATCACTCTACTCAATAGAATCACTGGAGAAGAAGATGGTCGTCAATTTCAGCCATGGATGTACTATGTCATCGCTAAAATCATTGGCAGAAGGGAATACTATGACTGGGCCACTTTGATCAGTGACACACTCCACCGACAAATCACTAGGTATCTGGAAGCTCATAGGTTCCACATGTGCTCTTACCTGGTATACTTGATCGCCTTCCAAGGTGAATTCAGGTTATTGAACAATGTGGGAACCTTAGGTGTGCAGAAGGTTCACGAACATTTCACACGTCTTGAGTTTACTCAAGCGGGAAGGCACTTCAAGAGGACAAGTGATCACTTCACTATGCACACAATACGTGAGCTTAACCATGAGATGCACGTGCGTATTTCACAGACAGCCAGAGAGGCAATGGCGGATTGGGCAGATTGGTTCATCCAATTTCCTACGTTCTCCTACATACGCGTGTATGGCTACATTGGCCACCCTGCCATGCTACCAAGATACCCTTCAGATAGGGTAGTCTTCATGGAATTCCTGAGACAGTTGTCCGAGGTTCATATCCACTTGCGCTTGAAGAGGAAGACAGCTGTTAACTTTCCCGTTGAAATGGGACTGTATAGATGTGGATTCGCGGCAGATGCTAAGATGATGAGTCAAGAAACAGCGAGGTTTAACCTCAAGTATCTCATTGATAGAAGATCCTATGATCCCAGGGGACTCTATGCAGCACACCTTGAGCAACACTCGTCACATAAGTCTTCTATGGAAGATTATTGGGTGAATTGTAAAGACGAGTATGAAGTGCGGAGAAGGAACTACAGCAGATTCAGACTCACACAAATTGCTGATTTCATGTCAGCAGACATTGAGGGCCTGTCAGATGATGAAGGAGAAGTCATTCTCCCCTCATTCTTCGCAGATTCAGTTGACTCTCAATCACTCCCGAGAGTGGATTGGTATGCCAAAGAAGACACATCTATAGAAGAAAGAACGAGTAGAGTGGTTAGAAATAGCCAACTCTATCTCGACAGCAAGAAGTCTAGGAAGGTGATACCAGAGAGAACAGAGCCGCCACAGGTTCAGTCTACACCACCTTCCACTTCAAGAAGGAAACCTAGACAGAAACAATGGTGCAATCCTCCCCAAGGGATGAGGATGTCAAAACCAAGAACACAGAGGACACCAGTGGAGAAAGCCACACATAGTCCTGACATAATCATGGGTATTGCTGCCCCAGAACAAAGAGTAGAGACTGCTATCCCTGATTCAGCAGAAGTTATCACAGAGGAACCAGCAGCAGTAGTTGTTGAAGAACCAGTGGCTGAGCCAATGGCAGAAGCAACGACAGTAGAAGCAGCAGCAGAGACGGTGCCTGTTATGGAAACAGAACCGCCTACATCACCAGTGTCACAGCATACACAAGTCCTCATCGACTTGGATTCGCCACCGAGAGACATTGCTCCAGCACAGTCTCACACATCTAGCGTTCAAGGGCCTCACGTCCCTCCTAGTGAAGTTCGCCGAGATTCTATTTGGCTCGAAGGCTTCCTAGGAAGGAAGAGGGAGAAACCCTCCTATGAACTTGACTTTACCGAATTCGACCACGTCTCACAAGACATGCCGGCGAAAAGGTTGAAGAATCAAGTTCACATAGAAAGGAATGCAGAATGTGAGATCATCATAGAGACTGCCGCTCCACCAGTAGAGAAAAGCATACACGAGGTTCAAGTAGAGGACTACACTTTGTCTCAACTTAACCTCGGGAAGACTACACGACAGGTGGAGGCGGATCTTCTCGGAATAGCTTCGGTGAGCGCACAAGAAAGAATGGCCAAGGATGGTAAAGAAAAGGCAGCCTTAAAGGCTGAAAATCAGAAACTGAGGTCTTACATAACCAGCTTGATACATGGCACACCAAACGTCTCAGCCTTACCAGCAGGACTACTAGATCTCCCCGCCGAACAGAATCATCGGCAATTGTTAACATTCGGCAAACACTTGAGAAATCAGGTGGAAGAGTTTGTTCTCAAGGGTAGATGCGTACTGGGAAACCTATACCAGTTACGAGATAGAGCACATGAACTTCGTGTGGAGATCCAGCAGTCGGAACAGAAGATTGCAGAAAAGAGGCTTGAAGACGAAAGCACAATTGCAGATTTGCAATTAGCATATCAATCAGTATACTCTGAGGAAAACAAGCAACATCTTTTTGCTTGGAAGGAACAATTAGCGTACAAGGTGAAAGCCTACGACGCTCATTCAGTAGAGATGATTGATTACAGAAGGGTGGTTGCCACTATTATCAACTTCGCAAGAATGTTGGTAATATCTTTCCCTTGCATGGAATATCAGCGTGAAGGAGGAGAATATGTCGAGTTGGTGACTGTACAGAACCAGTTCAGAGATGTCATCCGCAGTACCTTTCTTGATGATCCAGAGGGTTGCAAGCTGGCTAAGGTAGCAGCTTTATCAACCAAGTTAGAAGAGGCAGCATCTCAATGCATTGACTTCGGAAATCAGCTCACAACGGGTGAGATCATGCTTCGACGCCACGTCATCATTCTACGGAGCATTAACTCCCCAGAAGCTGATGAAGTCAACCAATGGATAGAGACACTGTTGATTAATGGCGAGCTATAAATGCACCAGAAAAGGACGCCATACACCCTCCAAGTGGCATTCATGAGACTTGAGTTGACTTGATGCTCTTTCCAAGTCAACTCAAGATGCTATTAAATGTAGTTGGAGTTAACTTGATGCTTCTTTCCAAGTTTAACTCTACTTTCCTTAAATCATGCATTGTCAGATCCCACTAATTAAGGATGTCTAATTGGCTTCCATGATTCGTGGATCTTAGATCTCCACTAAATGTGGATGTCTATTTTGGAGGGATACTTTACATTTAAGTTCACCTTTAGTTTGCTTTCAGTCAACTGAAGTAGTTTCCAGTTGACTCTTTGTTTACTTTCAGTTAACTGAAGTAGTTTTCCAGTTAACTGCTTGTTCCCCTTTTTAGGAATAAATCTTGCTAATTGATTGGCAAGAACTCATTGTTAACTCAAGGAGATTTTGGGGTTACCCACTCCTTTGAGTTCTATAAATAAGAGCCTTGGGCTCATTATTTGTTTAACTTTTACTTGCTATGCAAAATTGCTGCGCCATTGTTGCCAACAGCTTTGAAAGCGAATACTTGTTCACTCTTGGATGAGAGTTCGTTGGACGATTGTAATTGTGCATGATTTCGTGCCTTTGCTTTCCCAACTTTTGTAGTTCGTTGATGAAGCATTGAAGAAGAATATCAGAAGGCGCTTGCATTTTGATCATCTTGTTTGAGTTATGTCTACGTCTTGTGTTTAATAGCTTGTTGTCTCATTTCCCTCCTCGGATAGGAGTCCCTCCTCCTTGGCTATTTGTTATTGACAGTTATCGTTTGATGTTGTATAATGTATTGACCTCCAAGCCATACTTCGGATAGGAGTCCCTCCTCCTTAGCAAGCTCGTTGGCCAAGGCATCGTGATTCTGTTGTTTCTAGTAAACTATTTCTTAAGCTCATACCTCGGATAGGAGTCCCTCCTCCTTGGCAGATCTCAGATCTAGTTTACCGTGTAGAGTGTTTGCTTGTACCAACCTTATCCCGGTGTATACCCGAGAGTTCAGAGCCTCGGTCATATCCTCTGAAGACGGTGAATTCAAGTGATCCAACCATCCCATTCCCGCTCCTTTACCCTCATGCTCTGTTCATCTTGAAGGTATTGGATAGATAGAAGCTAGTTAGTCGTAGTTAAGATCTGCAGAAACCAGAGAAAAGCTTAGCTACGGCGCATTGTGTTTGTGCACCCTTGTGTCCTGCCGCTGAAGCATAAAAAGATAGGAACTTTAGTTAACATTTCCCTTCCCTACGCATTGCTCCCAGCAGAGGGACTTCTCCTCTTTAAATAACGAAGAGTGTTGCAAAACATTTGAATTAGTGAACGTTTACAATCAGACTCCGTGAGGTGCTAATTTAAGCCAACACCATCTTTCTGCCATTTTACTCTGACACTTGTCCATATCAGCATTGAATGCTCTCTCACACTGGTCCATGGCAATGACTAAACTGTTCGGATGTTGAGGAATACCAAAACATCTTTCGATATCCAGGGGTTTGAGACTGCACATCACCCGTCCATCTACTTACTGTATTTCGCGAGTAGCAGAATTGTAATGCTTAACACAAGACATTACGAACTCTATGCAATGAACTAAGACAGGGATAGAAGCGGCCTCTAGCAACCCGGATTCCTGAATGTTTTGAAGTATTGAATCTTTTATCTTGATTGGATCCAAGATTGCTTCTGGAAGCATCTTATGTAGATTCGTGTCAACTGTTCCGATGAAGTCATGAGTCAAGACTGACTTAGTCTTGAATTTGAGTTGTGTGTACTGCATTCTAAAAAACTCGCCTGTTGACTGTGGACACAACTATATTCTGACAATTTTTCTGGAAAGCTAAAAATAGCCCATCGAAGGCAATTTTCATGAAAAATTATGAGATATTGGTTTTGTCTAGAAAATGATTCTAAGACAACCCAAAATGTCAAATTTGCGAAAATTGGACTTCTACTTCACCATGCAAAGGAATTTCAGTTAAGAAAATCAGAGCTTTGAGAACTGATGCTCTGGAACAAATTTTCCTGAAAAAATTCTAGCACATGGGTTTTGCTGAGGAAGCTATTCTGAATCGACCCAGATGATTTGTTTTGTCAAAAGTCACTAGTTTCTTGAACATGCGAAAGAAAATAAGACGAGAAATGGAAGAATTTGAGACAGAAGCTTGAGGTTTTGATGCTTTTTCTTCTGCTAAAATTGCCACTTTGTCTTGAATTCTGCTGATGAATCTATACTTGTACCTGCAAAAGAATGTTTTTGATGTCTTCACAACTAACTGCTAATGAAAATTCGCCCAACTCAGGAAGAAATTCACCTCTTCTCAAGCTGGATGAATGAAATATGACGCCAAACTTGAATAAAAAGAGCAAATTGTACCATAATGGCGCCACTGCAAGCTTTAATCCTTGACTAAAAAAGAAAAATCGTGATTAGACCCCCTTCAGTTCGAACTAGCACTGACTCAAAGTCCCGGAAAATAAATAATATTAAAATATTCAGTTCTCCTTTACATGCAAATTTGCAATTAAATATTACAAAGGGTGCCAATAATGAAATATTGAAGAAAATCGCCCATTTAATGCTTGCATGCAAAAAGTTCAATTTAATATTATTTTAATAAAAATCTCAGCATCTGGATGCACTCAGAAAAATTCACTGATTCTAAAAAGTCCAAATTGGACTCTCCAAGCATCCATTTGCAAAAGTTATGAGATTTTTTGTAACTTCCTACTTTATAGCTCACTGAAAGTTACAGTTGCCTCCGTTCAGCTCTGATTTCTGGATGTCTGAGTGATGTTATGATTGAGCTGAGATATCCACCGTGAAGCCTGCAGAGCAAAGATGAAATGTCTACTGGGAGTTGCAACTACTAAAAACAACGTTTGACACCTCAAAAAATTAGGCGCCTTTGATTAAATTGATGCAAGGTCTCCAGACTTGGCCATTTCTCCGTTTTGCCATCTGACGCTTCAAACTGCCGCTATCGGTGAATGATGACCCCCACTGACTAGATGATAGGTTCATTGCATGATTGGAAGAATTCCGCAACCAACGACTGTATGTAAGGCACCTGAAAATTGCATTAGGAACCCCAAAAGCAAGGGCGCCGCTAGCCTGTGAAGGCACAATCACTAATTTGACAAAAGTGAAACTTTCATCCGAACGCCATATTTGACCCCTGACACCGGGAGCTGGGGTGCTCCGATTTGCGCACCGACAATCTCTCTACGTAGCTAGAAGTACTGAGAAGAGATGTCTCTGGAAGTGACGAAGCGAGAAAACTGCTTCTAAGACCTCAAAAAGAAGGGCGCCTTTTCCAAGGGAGTGTATTTCTCACACTTAGCCATTTTTTTGGTTGTCTGATTTCTTCAGCGATCCCCACTGACCCTTCATGTACGGACGTTTGAAAAATCCCGAGGGCTGATGGCTGGACTCGCTGGATAGCTGGGAGAATTCCGCACAAGTCTCATGAAGACTGTGACTGCAAAAGACCTCATCTAGAAGGCCTAAAGGCTAGGCGCCCCTGGCCTATAGAGGTACAGGTGTGTATTTCTACATTTTTCCACCCTCTGTTTTACGTGCTCGGTAGAACCTCTATCACAATCACTCAGTATGTCGGATCATTTCACGAACTGGTGCGTTGCGGAGCTGAACTGAACTAGAAAAGATCCCCCGGAAACAGATTTTACAGATTCATCCATCTGAGGGGTCAAATTCAAGGGCGCCCTTGGGCTACAAGGGCGCAGAAACTGAAAATTTGACAGCCTCTGTGACATGCATTCTCTTCGTACCTTCAGCTTCTGACTTCAATTGTCGGAGTTTTGCAACTCGGATCGCCTCGCTTGATAGCTCATCGGAAAGCTAGTTAAATTTTGAAGAGATTGAATGTATTTGCAAACGAAAGCAACCAAATATGAGCCTTCAAAAAGAAGGGCGCCCTTGGGCTACAGGGGCGCAGATTTACTTTCTACAAAATGTCTTCATCTGTTTCTGCCTCCATAAAACACTGTTTTGGCCACTAAATTGACCTTGTAGAAGTATAACTCTGTCGTGAAGCACTTCTCCATCATAATATGTCCTGCTTTGAGTCCCAGGTTCAGTTTCTAACCTCCAGGTACTGACCAATTGCTGCTGATGACTGACATGACACTGACCAGAGTCCATACTTGACTTGCCCAAAAACTGTATTTTGACATCATTTTAACAAGGTTTAGACTCTTTTAAGCAAAATGCCTTAATGAAGCAAAAAATTTGGTTTGGGTACAACATAACTCTCATGATTCATCAGATAACCATCTTTTGCCATGCAGAATGGGCAGTTAAAGCAGCTTCTGTGTGGCACTAAAGCATACAGCAAATGTCAATCATAACTAACATGTAAGCCTGGAATATATATCAGTAAGGGAACATCACTATGAGTACATATCTTTCATCAGATAAGCTGCTTCTTGAGAGTACTTAGATGCCAAGAAGGTCTAGCATAAGTCCCAAGTATCTAAACTGTATGTTTACTTCTTAAACCATCAGAAACCATTTACCTCCAATATTAATGGCACTGTTCCCAACAGTTTCCCAAAGCTCTGGAGCACCATCACCCCCCTGAATAACTCGAAACAGCCTGGGTATAGTGAAAAAGGTTGAAATTCCTGCAGCAACACACAGGGCTGCATAGAAAAATTTTCGGACAGCTCGAAATGGGGCTTGGACTTCACTAATAAGCTTCAAGTCTCTTCTGAAACTGCCACCTATATCATCACCACCCAATCTAGCCTGCACAATCAGGAAAGAAATTGCATGTACTATTATAAAACAGTAAATTTTTTAGCTAAAACTATTAACATTTGTATCAAATCCACAGTTGAACTCAAAAGAATTCATAAATCTCAAACAACTCATATGACCACATTTTGTTCAATTGTAGTTGGTCATCTGTTAGAATTTAGAACTATCAACCAACTGAACTATCCTAAAAGGTAACAATATACTTTCCAAGTATATAACAAGTGCTACAATGAATAGCTTAGTTTTGATCTTATAATATAAATTGGAAATATAGCAAAAATTTAACATCAGAATCAACCATTTGTATATATCTGCAATCAAAGCAACCGAATATCTCCAAGATTATAATTTCTACACCAAATATGTCTCAGATTGATATACACCTAGAATCAAAGGACTATTGTACAAGTCATCTGACCTCATTTTGAAGTTCCCTAAACTCAGGCATAGCCCGAAATGCAGCCATGTCTGGATCATTGAGAATTACGCTAAAATTGAGGTTATAATCCCGCAAAGCCTTCCGTAAAGCTTCTGCTGTTTTTCCTCCTTCTTCTCTGTTTTGAAAACAAAATTATTATAATACAATATACTTACATGTTAATGCCTTTATTTAAATTTGTTCTTATATCCTATTAGAAACACAATACAAATATCTGTACATAGAAACATTAGTTAATCACTTGCATTAGTTGAATAAGCAAAATTTTCCAAAAGCGACTAAGCTTCAATAAAATATATTATTCTTCCTTGTAAGCTAATAGTAATGGCAAACCAATTATGGAAAGCATAATTATGGAAAATAAAATGTGCAGCAAAATGCTAAAAATAACCTTGCTCTAGATTAAACTTTGTATGTGTTAACAATTTAATTCACATCCTTCAATATAACATAAAATGGAATAGATGTGTGGTAAAACAACTCTTCAAATTAGAAGGATAAGCTCTTTGTAAATAGAAACCAACCTAATAAGTATAATCTTTATAATGTATGGTGGCTCATGGTCACGCTAAATAAAATTATGTGTATCTTTTCAAATTCCCCTAGGGAAAAGACTAATAAAGATTTCAACACAAGGCAAAAGATTTATACATTTTGACTAAAAGAAAACCCTCCAATGTTATGTCCTCTTCTCAAGAATGAAGGATTTAATTAAAGACCCATAGTCTATTTCTATCTCCCATAGGCTAAGGGGCAAAATAAGGGAATTAATTTCATAATAGCATTGCAATTTGGACCCCATCATCTTTTCAAAAAAGATAATTTAAATGTTATAATTGACAGTCATCTAAATGAGACATTATAGTGCCTATGTATTACTTTGTTTTACAAGTATTTGTTAAATCACTTAGAGGGATAAGCGAAATTAATATAGGGCCCAAAAAGGGGGCACCTATAAAGGAGAGGCAACCACCCAAAGTAGAGCATCCAGTTGTCATAATTTTGAATTCAAATTTCAAAATTGTGCATTCACTCAATGATGAAAACCCTTAGTGTGTGAGATTTAGAGGATGAAAACCCTCATATCCATTTGAGGCGATTCTACTCAAGATCACATTTCAGTTTATAGTTGTGGTTATTCCGATTCATATTTGCAAGCAACTTGTAATTTCAGCAATATTGAGGATTTGAAGCTCCTATAGTTGTGCCATGTTGGTACTTGGCTGCCCAGATGTTATTAGCATTTTGAGCAGGAATTTAAGTGCTAATCAACATGGCCATACAAGGTTCTTCCCTAGCCAGCTACACCATATATATCTAGCAAGTTTAGCCTTGCGCCATCCATTTTCAGACCTTCTGAGACTGATGCAGCCTACGCCAGTCATTATATTTATTTTTAGAAATGTTATTCAGCCTAGCGCCACCTTGGTATAGCCTTTTTGTTTGTTTGTACAGCAGTAAGATGAGTTGTAAGTGAAGAGATTATTAATTCCAAAGTGAATTAAATTCATACTGATTACTCAATTCGTTTTTCAAGGGTTGTTGCTAGTAAGTTTTGCTATTATAATTAATTGTTTGGACTGACTCAGATCTGAAAGTTCCTATTATTAATTTAGCATAATTTATTGTTGGATCGACTGGTTGTCTACTGTCATTTTTTAGCTAATTTATTGCTGTTGTTCAAGGGTCTCATTTTCCATTTGGATCTGATTAATTCACTGTTAATTCAAGGGTTTCATGTGGTTATTTTTGTTGTCATTATTATTAACTAGGTGTTGTACCCAAACCAAATTTTTTTGCTTCACTAAGGCATTTTGCTAAAAATAGTCTTAACCTTGTCAAAGTGATGTCAGAAGGTGATTTTGGGGCTTTTTGAATATGGGGCTTGTGTCAGTTTCATGTCAGTCTGATACTGAAGAATTTTGAGGAAAGTGAAAATTTGAAGGAAAATCATCAATTTTTCTAACTTTGGAGGGGGGAGCACATTTTTAAAAAGGCGCCCTAGCTTTTAGGGGCTCAGATCCTGTTTTTAGGGTTTGTCACCTCCAGCAGACATTTGTCCGGCACCATGTCAGCTTCGCAACAAGCTATCAAGCCTGTCAAACGGACCTGTTTTGCTCAAGTTACGGGAGATACAGCGGAAAATGAGAACACAAAAATGGTTAACACTGGAGGGAAAAGAGCAGCTTTTAAGAAAGGCGCCCATCTTTTTGAAGGGTTAAATGAAGGTTTTTGACTAAATGCCACCTAGGATGTTTGTCTCGCATCTGCTCAGGCTTCGCAATGCATTCATCAGCGGGTGAATCGAAGTTGTTGGAGTGCCTGAGCCAGAGGTCAAACGCAGGGTTAAATCTTGATCAAAATATCAAGGAGAAAGCAACAAGAGCACATTTTCAAAAAGGCGCTTGAGCTTTTGGAGCCTTTAATCCTTTCTTTTCGGTGATCTCAAGTTTTCATCCCGTCCGTGTTGCATTCATCTCTTTGTTGCCTGTTTCTGTCAGGTCAGAAGTTGACTCAGCTGCCCGCAGTCAAAGTTTCAATGATATTTTGGCCAGTTGCTAAAATGGCTCTCTGGAGTAAAAAGAGCACCTTTTCAAAAAGGTGCCCTCCTTTTTCACCTCCGAGATGATTTTTTCTGAAGAAGTGTACATTTGCAGTTGTTTTGCGGAACAGATTCAACTCCGCAGTGATTCAGTTATCCAGTCCTGAAACTTTGTCAAACAGAAGTTATGGAGGATTCATTTTTCCCTTCGTACGAGATGAAGACGGAGAAAATTTGACTAAGTCTGAGAAAAAGCGCAGCTTTTGCAAAGGGCACTTGGATTTTTGAGCCTTCAGATCTTAGTTTTATGGTCTGCAGTCTCAAAGAGTCTTTTGATTAGTTTTTGTCTTGCTCTGCAATGCACCTGTCAGCCAGTCAATCGGTGAGGTCAATCAGCCAATGTCAGGGATTGAACAGAGGCTCCGGAGAAGGTTCAAAGTTCAGTTTTCATGAAAATGGCTTAAGTCTGGAGAAAAATGCCAAAAGTCAAAGTTGATTTTTCAAACTTAAAAATCACTTGTGCGCCTAAAAGAGGAATTTTGAATATTATTTAAATATTTGAATTTCGACTTTCAGTTGAAGACAACGATTTTTGGGTTGTCATCTTCAGTTGACATCTTTGCATGTCAGGTGCTTTTTCAGTTTTGCATGTTGAGTTAACTGATTTGCATGTCCAGTTAACTAGTTTGCATGTTGAGTTATTATTTTGCATGTTAACTTAAACTGAAGAGCATGTCAAGATTTAACTGAGGCTTTAATGCATGGCGCATGTCAAGATTTATCTTGAGATATCAAAGGATGGCACTTTACTTAGGATTTTCAACTGAAGGTGCTTTATTTAGGATTTTTCAACTGAAGTCTTGAAGATGGCAATTTATTTTATGGCAAATATTAAAGCATGGGCTCTAATTAGGATTTTTCAACTAAAGTTTCAAAGATGGCAACTTCAACATGAATTTTTAACTGAAGTCTTGCTAAGCATGGCGACTTATGTTTGGATTTTCAACTGAAGTTTGAAATGCATGGCGCCCTAATATGGATTTTTCAACTAAAGCTTCAAAGATGGCGCCCTATTTAGGGCATTTTAGTCTTCAGTTAACAGTTTTAAGAGCCAATGATTGGCTAGGCGTGGATTTTTGAGGTCCAATCACAAGTCAAGCGCCATTTTTAGGTTTGCATGCATTTATTACAATTTTTGGTGATGAAAGTCTATTTATTCAGACTTAGGCGTCCATTATTCTTCATCGCAAGCTAAGAGAAATACGTTTTTCTTGAGCAAACAATGATTTGAAGGTGCTACAGGTGTCATATTTCAATGTTCTTCGTAGCAACGGATTCAGTTTGTTCAGAAGAAGAATATTCCAGACTTTGTTTTCAATTTGCATGCAGGTTACATCAAATTCAAGTCAAAGATAGGCAAATTCTACAGAAGCAGAACAAATAAAACTTTCTTTCTTCTGTCTTATTTCTTCTATTTCTCATCTTAGGTACTTTCTACGCATGTCAAAGAAAACCAGCAAATTTCCAGAGTTTGATCATCTAGGTTCGCATACTTCAACATCAGCAGCAAAACCCATGTCTTAGATTTTTTCTGAGAAAATTGCCCCGTAGCTTTATTCTAAAGCTCTGTGCTTTTTTCCGAGAATCTCTTTGCATGTGGCTCTGAAACTCAATTTTTTGAATTTTTATTGATTTGGGTTGTCTTAGAATTTGACTCTACACAAAACCCACGTTTCAGAAAAATTTCGAAAACTTTTCTTGTCATAAGCTATTTTTAGCCTTGTCCAAAGATTTTCAGCCTTTTCAGAAAGTTGTCCGAATATATTCAACTTCACAGTCAAAAGTCTTCATTTTCAAAATGCAGTTCAATCTCATGGATTATAAAACAAAATCAGTTCTTATACATGATTTTGTTAAAACTTCAGACATAGACTTAGGTCATGTCTATCCAGTGGTTAACCCGAGCAGTTTGGAGGGTGTTAGCAGCAATTCATTGAAGAATCTTGAACGTTCTGGGTTGCTGGCAGCAGCATCTATTCCCGTCACCGCTTTTGATCTCGAGTTTGTTCTTGCTTGCATTAAGCATTACGACTCGTCTTCACGACAAATCAGATCAGCTGATGGGAGAGTCATCTGTAGTCTTAAGCCAAAGGATGTAGAGAAATGCTTTGCTATTCCTTCTCGTTCAGATAATTTCACTGTAGTCATTGAGGCCTGTGAGAAGATATGGGATGGAGATCAAGGACGTTCACAGAGAAAGGTTGCTCAGAAATGGTTGAAAGTTCAGAAGACCAACATGCCTAAAAAGGTTGGTCGTGGTGAATTCAAGGACAAGGTTGTTGTTTTGATAACTCTACTCAATCGAGTTATAGGTCAAGAAGATGCTAGTACTTTCCGACCATGGATGTTTTACATCATTTCTAGGATCCTTGATGGCACAGAAAATTTTGACTGGGCCATGCTGATCAGTGATTGCCTACATCAGCAGATTACTGGTTTTCTCAGGTTTCATGAATTTCACATGGTATCTTACTTGGTCTACTTAGTGTTGATGTGTTTTTCATGACCGCACCAACGTAGAATAAAGTCACCAACGGCTACCCTATTCTCTCTTGATCAAAGTATCCAGCACGCTAAGATTGTGAGAGAGTTCATGCGTTCAACTCCAAGGTTCCTTCAATGCGAATAGTCTTAGTTGGCTCGATGTGATTTGCTGGTATTTCAAGGGGACTTACGAAATTGTTTGGCAGTGGAGAAAGGAATTCGCATGCTCGAAAGGTTTGTCTATAAAGCTCTTGTTTCAGAAGGTACTGAATGTAAATAGTGCAGGGTTAAGAAGGCTCTAATTTACTCTAAAGCATGGGACATGGCGATCAATTCTCACAAGCTTCAACCAGGCTCTGCTTTGCCTCGCTTCGGACAACCTCCACAGAACCGGTGCAATCTTCAGAGGAGTAGCTCAAGGTGTTCAAATCACAACTTAGCATGAAAATACCATCACAACAACGTATATAAACATACAAATCATGATCGAAGTTAAGTACACGATATTCCAGTGGACCACACAAGGCGCATTCACCATCAACGAACACACTAGTGGTCTGGGTAGACGAAGTTTGCTCAAATTGAAGACCACATTCCACAATTCCTATCTACTACATGCATGAAATGAAATTTATTCTACTTTAAGCTACTATTCGAATTAGAAGGACGAACAAACCTTGCTAGCTACTCACAACAAAAGACGAAATTCATCATCAATGAAAACTCTTTATTGAGAGTGTTCACAACAATTTCTTACAAAGTTTTCAAGGGAAAACTTACCCTCCTCTTCAAATTATCCTATCAATCTATACTAAACTACCTCTAAGCTATCACCTAGCTATCTCTCTATTCTAATCTCTACTACCTAATCTCATGATGGTACAAATGAGGGGGGATGCCCCTTTTATAGATGGCCCAGTCCAATGGACGGCTCAGATTATAATCGGTTGGATGGCCCAGATCATGCCACCTCAGCCCTAAACAAGATTCACCCTAAAAACTGCCACAAAGAGGAGTGGGGTAATAAATGAGCAATTAATAGCCACCATCCTCTAGAAGATTCCCGTTTGTAAACGCATTCACACTGCTCTTCTTTCTGGACTAGTATGGCAAGCAAGTTCTCGATCTAACTTCAAGGCGACAACTTCGTTTTTCTACTTGATGATGATTTTCCTCTTTAATGTTGTTCTTCAACTTTGAAGTTCTTGAGGATCATTTCTAACCTTTGGGCCTCCATCTTTTCCTATCTTAGACTTGATCATTTCTTCCTTGCTACCCGCCTGACTGCGTTGGGTGCACATTGGGTCTTCGAGGAGAAACTCCAACACTTAGCCATTTCTTGCAACTTCTTTGCAAATGAGATATCATGGAGGAGATTCAACACGTAACTTCATTTCCTTCCGAGCGTTGTCCTAGAGTCATCGTGCTCATGGCCCCAACATTCCTCTTGCAAATTAAACAAAAAGAAGAGTATCAACACACTTCATCATATAAACTCACCTTACTCACCTGATTTTCATGTTTTAACTTCCAAGGGTTCATCGTTTTTCTCTAGCCAACCTTGCTTTCTTCATGATTTCTCAACATCTGTAGGCTGGGGCATATACACCTATGCATCATATTTCAATGCCTTAGACAAATTTCATCCTCCTCAAGGGCGTACTTAAGAGATGCACTTTTAAAATCATCCTAGCTTCAATTGCATCTTCTTCACGAAATTTACTTCACCAGCTGAGGTGTTGACACTTTGATTTTATTCATTTCTGGCTCAAGAAGACTATCCTCACGAAGAAATTGAGCAAATTCACCTAGGCAATCAACTTCGAATTCATCAGCCAAGGCATTTTATTTTCACAAACATTTCTTATCATTCCTGCCTTAGAAAATTCTTCAAATTTTCCTTACGAAATTTCATTATTCAAGTGCCCATCAAAATCTTCACCTTGGAATCCTTGGCAAGCTGTGGGGGACTTTGAAATCAAATCCTCATTGAAGACGTCTCGTACCCAGAAGAAAATTCCCTTCAGAAAGCATCAAATTCATGGGTCTACAAACGAAGGGGGTCATTTATTTTTTTTTTGAATTTAGAACCTTAAAAAAATCATTTTCAACAAATTTAATCCAATTCTTCATCCCTATGAGTATTCTCTTGCTCTGACTTGAAAATTCTAATCAACCCTGCAATGCTGGCACTTCTGACTTCCTCACTGGAAAATTCACTCATGCTTTTGAAAAAAAAATTTCACATCTCCACCAGACTTGGGTGTTTTTCCTAAAGGATGAAATATTGTGCCTTAGAAAATTTTAAATCACCTAGCACATTTTGAATTTTTCCTTAGAAATTTTTATTCACCTTCAATCATTCTGCCTGTGGTGAGGAATTTTTTATATTGACACTTGGCACAATTTTCTTTTTGGAAGGCTACCACCTCCTTCACCTTGGCGCATATTGTATGTCATGGAGAATGTTTTCAATTTCAACACCTAGTATATTTATCATCATTAAATTTCACCCCTAGCATGAACTTTGGGCGCATTTTGCATAGTGAGGTGGATAAGCTTCCAACGCCTTAAGCTCTTCATCACTCTTTATTCACCTTACCTTGGGCGCACTCTACATAGAGAAGAGGATTTTACCATGCCAAGGCAACTTTTTATCAACTTCACCTCCACTTTTCACCTCAAACTCATTCTTTACTTGGCGCATTCAAAGGGGGTAGAGGAAAGTCAACATTTTTTTTGTCTTCTTCTTAGCTTGCATGGGCGCATATCACATAGGGTGGAGGATGGGCGCATTTCATATGTGTAGAGGGATGAATCTTTTTCAACGCTTTTGACTCTTTGAAGAGGGCGCATTTAGCCTATGGAGGTGGATGAAACTTTTTACTTAGAATATTTTTCCATCTCATGCTTGTGAAGAGGGGGCATTTGATATGTGGTGTAGGATATTGTCACACTTAGCATCTTTTCAATCATCTTGATCCTTGAAGAGGGAGCATTTTCAGGGTAGAGGAGGATTTTGTTCAACACTTAGAAATTTTCATTTCTTTCTGCCTGTTTATCCATGCCCTACTATTTATAGTAAGTCCCTCAATTTTCACACTTCTGAAGCTCGGATCGATTTGAAATTTTAAGCACAAGATCTTCATAACCTAATTGGTCTGTTCACACTGCCCTCGAGCTGACCTGCTATTTATAGCACGTTTCTAAAGGTGGTTTGCTATTTATAGCAACTGTCTGTTTCTGAGACTTCCACAACTCCGTTTGGCTTGAAATTCGAATGACGTGCTCCTCATCAGATGACCTGCCTGTTGACACTGGCGCCTGCTACTGATTTACTATTTTTAGCCAGTTTTTGGAATGCCTTACTATAAATAGTAAGTGCTCCGATTGCCTTCAAATTTTACCAGTGGATAGCCTGAAAGATGCTGATCGCAATGGGATACACCGGTTTTCGAAAATTCTGACTTTTTACCACTCTTTTTGGGTCCCGAAGCTGGAAACCCTAATCTGACTTGCATGCATATCAAATGACCTCCGTTTGAACTCGTTTTTGTTGCACTACGCCCCGTTTGTGATTCTGATGCGTTGGGCAGCTGCCGGAGTGGAACTGCTAAAAATAGTAAGTCACTGAAAACCAATCATCTTGCTTTGCATGTCACACCACTGCGAAGCTCTCGAAAAACCTAGAAGGAATCATCAGACATGCAAAGAAAACCCTGACATGCAAACCCTAAAAATAGCCTCCGAAGACGGCTCTAAAAAAAAGTCCCGATCCTGGTTTGCATGTTATACTGTTGCGAAGCCCTCAGAAAACCCAGAAGGAATCCTCAGACATGCATTGAAGAACTTCACATATAAACCCTGAAATCTGCTCGGGAAAGCTGAACTGCTAAAAATAGTAAGTTGTTCGTTTCAGCTCAAAATTTGTAGACGAGCAGTTGGACATGTTCTAGATGCAATGTGACTGTTGAAATTTCAAAAGTGCTTAGAAAATACCTTGAATTGCACACTTACTAAAAATATTAAGTTGCCAAAATTTGATGAAATTTCAGTGGAAACTTGCTGGAAGCATATTGACATCAATATTAGTCTCAGATTTAAATTTATTCACTTCGTTTGATTTCAAATTGACCATGAAAGTGCAAACCCTAATTTTAAGACTTGGCCAAAATTTCACGTTTAAGCTCAATGACGAACACATCCCCGGAAAGGTAAACAGCAGAAAAAGACCGAAAGAGAGAGAGAGAGAGACAAAACCAAAGCCAAAAGACCAGAATGGAGCAAAATTTAGGGGGGTCCCCATTTGCAATGGGGGGATGTGTGAAAAAGGTCACACACTTAGTTGCATCTCAAGGCAACTATAGACACCTAAAAACTAATGGGACTCTTGATGTTCAGCGTGTTCACAAGTACTACTCTTAGTTGGAATTTTCTAAAGCTAAACAAGATTTCCGAGCAGTGAATGATCATTTTTCCATGAGGACAGTCAGAGATCTTGATAATGAAATGCACATCCGGATTTCTGCAGAGGAAAAATTAGCGATGGAGACTTGGGCGGATTGGTTTATCCAGTTCCCTACTTTCACATACATCTAAGTTTATGGATACGTTGGAGAGCCTCTAATGTTACCAAGCTATCCTTTAGACAAGATCATCTTCATGGAATTTCTTAGACAGGTTCAACAAATTCACTCCTTTCTTCGCAGTCGTCATAAGTTTGCAGCTTCCTTTCCATTCGGATTGGGTATTTTCACATGTAGAACTGCGGCAGATGCCAAGTATATGTCAACTGAGATGGAGAGATTCAAGTTTAAGTCTCATACTGAGAGGCGTTCCTATGATCCTTTGGGTCATTATGCAGGCAGGTTGGAGCGAGGGATTGCACATAAGCCAACACTTGAGGACTTCTGGGCTAATTGCGAAGATGAATTCGAGGTTCGTCGTCGTCACTATTGTAGACTCACCATTACTCAGCTCTCTGATTTCCTATCGGAAGATGTTGACGGTCTATCAAATGATGATGGAGAGGTTCTTCTCAATTCATATGTCAAGGATCAAGTTGCTCGGCTGCCACTTCGCTCACCAGATTGGTATACTAAGGAGAATACTTCTATTGAGGACGTGTCTAGATCAGTTATCAAGACCAGCAAACAATTCTTGGAGAGCAAACGAAGGCGAAATTCAGTTCCTGTTACAGAGCCGCCAATGAATTTTTCTTCATTACCTTCTACTTCGAGGTCGAGACCTCGGGTCAAGGCTATTGTGACGCCACCTGAAGGGGTTAGACTCAGTGGAAACACGAGAGGGAGGACTTGTTGATGTGATTTTTGTGACCGCACCAATCAGTAGAACAAAGTTGTCCGAAGGCTACTCCATTCTCTCTTGATCAAAGTATTCCGTGCGCTAAGATTGCAATAAAGTTCGCACGTTCAACTCCAAGGTTCCGAAATACTTAGAATACCCTCAGTTGGTTTGATGTGAATTGCTGTTTTCACGAGGGGACTTACAAAATTGTTCAAGATTCTTGCAGTTAACAGTAGGTGAATGATTTTAAGGGGATTTTGTACGTATGATTTGGCGCTGACGAATGAACTTTTTCTTAAAACTAATCAGGAATGTGCAGCATGTAAATGAGTGTAAGGGCCTAAGAAGTTTATGTTCTATTCTAAGACGGGACGTGGGATCAATCTCAACAAGCTTCAACCAAACTCTGCTCCGCCTCACACTGGACAGCTTACGCAAAGTAGGTGCAATCTTCAAAGGGATAGCGAGTAATTTTCAAGTCGCAACTCAACATCAAGATACCGTCAAAACGACGCATACCAAGGCATGAGCTCCAACTGAAGTTAAGTTTATGAAATGCTCCAGTAGACCATGCAAGGCAAACTTGTCGTCAGCAAGCCGCTAGTGGTATGGAATGAAACGAAGTGCCTTGATCAATGCCACACATCCATAGCTACCATCTACTTGCATGAAATGAAGATGCTACTTCTTAAACTACTTTACACTATCTTACGCTACTTGGAATTGAAGGGAACAAGAAACCTTGCTAGCTAAACACAATGAAGACGAATTTCACCATCAATGAAAAGATCTTCTATTATGAAAGTGTTACACAACAATTTCTTACAAAAGTTTTCAAAGGAAAACTTTCCTTCTCCTCCAACTATGCTAAACTATCAAGCAAAATGTCTACTCTGCTCTACTCTCTAGTCTGATCTCCAATCCGACTCTAGTCTCTAATTCTAATGAGTTACAAATGAGGGGGACTCCCCCTTTTATAGATAGCCCAATCCAATGGACGGCTAAGATTACAATCAAAAGAGTGGCTAAGATTAAGCCACCTCAGCCCTAACCCTAAAAGCTATAGAATGGGGTGTTTTAATAAATGAGCAAGATTCCCTCACTCCCAAAATGTCAAAGGCAATTATTACCCACAATGGTCTTCTAGAAGATCCTTGATAGGTAGTGCATTCCCATTCTCTCTCCTTTTTCTCATTGCAAACTCAATGAACACCTTAAGCTTGACCCTCAACCTCCACGAACTAAAATGGTGAATTCACAATCAAGTGGAACTCTAACAAGTATTTGTGGTTCATGCCGTGCACAAGATTTTCTCCAAGCAACTAAGGAGTCCTGTGTGCTCTGGATCAAGCTGGAGAAAGTAGAGGTGTTCTCAAAGTCATCCTGCACGAAGGTCTTCACCTCTGAGAAGAAAGGCACCAGCCTACCCCTCAAATTATCAGCAGTTACCTCATCTGGATTCAACCGCCTAGCAAATATGGCCTCGAAAGTATTCTAGACTCCATCAATGATATTGGCTATAGCCTTCCGTACTCTGGCTGAATCCGCCTGTGCCGCGTCGAAGAAACCACGTCCCGTGATTGCTGAAGAATGCCATCTAGAAAAGTCATACCTGTCATTCTCCTGAATGACCCCTCCATCAATCAACAACCGCAAAGGAACATGTCTCAATGCCTCAAGACGCTGAATAACCTTTTCACGTGGCAGAAACTCTCCCGAACTGATCATTTGCCTCCGTTGATATAATCTAGAAAGCTTGCAAAAGCAAGAGCAAGGTCCTCCATAAACTTTTATGTCTCAGCACGAACTCCTGTAACCCATTTATCTGCCTCCTGTGCCATCTTCCCCAACTCCAACAAACCACTAATCGACTCTCTAGGTATCTCAGGTGGAAGCTCTATCGCTGGAATCTCCTGCCCACGAGGACGAGACAACTGCTGCACATATCCTATCAAAGCCTTATGCTCTCTTTTCAACTTCTTATACTTTCCTTCCTTTTTAAATAATACATCCTTGAGGCGGTAGGAGTTATCACTCCTCTCTACAATACATGCACATGGGCGTCCTAACTCAAAGTTGGCAATACGTAGTTTTAAAATGCTTGCTTCATCTAAGGTCACAATCCAGCCTTGGCACTACCATGTGAAGGTGCGAAATATCCTCTTGATCGGGGAATCTTTGGCTTTCGTGCTCTCTTCTTTTGTAGGCATATGATCTTGTTCAAAACTCTTCCATCTCAACTGCTGGATCAATTTCCTCGCTGGGACTCCTCATCCTATCTCTAAGCCAATCAAGTATTGTATACTATATATCAAACGGCTGCTGTTCTTGTGCCTCTACTTCACAGACTTGTTCAACCTCTATATCATTCTGGTGAGGCTCATCAGCCTCAAGTGGCTGAGTATCTCTTGAAACTATATCATCATCATCCAAAGCCGTCTCTAACTCATGTTGAAACTGAGGGTCAGTAGTAGTCCCCTCATCAGTCTGCTGATCATCTCTAGTAGGTGCGTTGACGATCTGGCCAACTGACTCTCTCTGTGGTGGCCGATTATCTTCTTGTACTGCTTGCACCTGATTCAATGCATTTCTTTGATCAGAAAATAAAGAAACCTCCTGTATGCTCGGAGAACGTGTCTCCAATGGCGTGGGTGATTCAACTGCAACTCTTGGAGGCTCCGGCTGAACAGGCTCCTGCCGAACTGGCTCTTTCCTTCTAGATTCCGGACCTCATGTGATTTGCTTCTTCCTGCTGGTGGTGGGTGTCCTATGATCTCCCATCAAATTGTAAGTCAATGCAATCGACCTACTCTTCAGCCTGCTCACACGTCTGTCAACCCACGCTCTAGTAAATGTCAAGACCGAAATGCAAAGTGTCTCCAAATCTGCTATCTTAGGCTCTGACCAATCCGGTAGTGGAAGTGGAGTATTTCTCACTGCTTCATAATCTGGATGAATGACGTTCATGTCCTCATCCACCTGGTCTGGTACCGGAATGACTTCACACTCCCTAATCATGCTTATTGGCAGCCTAAATTCTTCAACCTACTTAAATACGATGCATATTTAATATCCTCAATGTTTGCCTTGTGTTTAAACTCCTCTGATACTACCCATTTGATGTTGTTATGCGGATCATAGTGCTGTCGGCTGGTATGATATGAAAAGTGATAAAACTGAAGCTCACTCTCGGCTTCTCTAGTTGCCTGTAATGAAGGACACACCTCATCGGAATTGCCCATGACAATTGGGAAGTCCACACCTCCCTTCTTCTTTTTCTTCTGAATCTTATCGTAGGCAACCAATTGCCTAGATATCTCTAACATCAATATTCTGTTGGTTGGGTACTTAGGCAGCCTATATGGGTATGAGGAAAATCCTTGCAGCCTTATGTAAGAAAACTTCGGAAATTGTATAAACCAACACCCATACCTCTCAATCAATTCCTGGGCCTCCCTCGAGATTCTGTGATGCATCTGCTCCTGAAGTGTTCTCGTGATGTGCATGGTGAAAGCGTCATTAGCACGCTTGTAATGAGTGGTACTTGTCAAGTGCAACTGCGGACAAGCCTCATGGATTTTGAACTGATGAGAGCCACAACCAATGGGCTCCTTGTATGAAATTCCTCTGTACTTTGTCATACGGGCCAGCATGTAAATGATGTAAGAGCCCATATAAAATGTCTTCGTTCTTCTTAGGCTCAGGAGCTGCTCGTGCAAATTGTCACTGATCATTGCAGCCTAGTTAATATACTCCTTTCCTTCCAACACGAGCTTGATGTAATAGAACATCTATGGCTCAAAAATAAACGATTGCGGGCAACCTCCAACTCGACTCAACTTCATGATAAGATCACAATACTCCTGCTTCAAGTCGTCTGCTATGATTTGTCTTGGCAGCTTCGTACGAGAAGGTCTGGGGTTGCTCATCCAGTGAGTATTGATTGTCCTTGTACATCTCTCGAATGCAGAAGCATACATTCGCTCAGCTCGCTCTCTTGATTTGTAAATCATGTTTCTATGTACTGGGATTCCAAAAGCTTCACCAATGGCAGCAGGAGTGAGGTCGGCGAGCACTTGTCCATCTGCTGACATGATTGACCTGTGATCCTTCTCGTAGAAATTGGCACACTCCATCATCAGCTCCGAACACTGAATGGCTGGTGGGAAACCAGCAGCTGCATATAATCCACTTCGAACAATGTTGTGTGAAGTGGCCGAAGGTTGATGATTACCAATCCCCAATATTTTATTCTTGAACGCCTCCAAGTTGAAAGAGCCCAAATTCGTATCAGTCAGCTTGCCCAACTTCGAAGTGAACTTTGACTCTGGCATAAATGTCTTGCTCAGCTTCTTTATAACAGCTTGCCTGGATGCACCATTGTTGTCCTTGCCAGTTGTCCTTGCCTCAGCCATCTGCAACACAATGAACATCCATGAGTAAATTAATTTAGAAAATAAATAAAATATTGTGCAGGGGCTGCCAGTCGACTTCAAGAACTTGAGAAGCTGCAATATCATTTCTCATTTGCAAACCTCAACAGACTTCGAACAGATTCGAGCTTCAATACTTAGAAAATCTCAGCAACTTTGATACTTTCAGCAAATCGCCTAACTTCAATCAGCAATTTGAATTCTTTCAAATTCGTACTTCCTCAATCTTCAAATCAGATTAGCAAGTTCGCACTTTCAGCAAATTAATTTTCTCTTTAAATCGAAATTTCTCACTTGTACTGGCAGACTTCAGTAACTCATTCCAGCTTCAAGTCGCACTTCTTTAGCAATATTCAGCTTCAGCAATGTGGTCCTTTTCAAGCTTCAGTAATCTCAGAGCACAAATCGAACTTCTTCGGACTGCAGCTTCAGCAATGTGGTCCTTTTCAAGCTTCAGTAATCTCAGAGCACAAATCAAACTTCTTCGGACTGCAGCTTCAACAACTTCCCTTCTTCAAATTTCGAACTTCTTCAATAACTTTCAGCCACAAGCTTCCCTCAAGAAAATTCGAACTTCAGCCTCAACAACTTCCAACGCCTCTCACTTAGCAACTCACTCTCCAGCTTCAAAAGAAATTCAAACTTCTTCAACACTTGCAGCCTTAGCAACTTTCAACATCAGACTCAACTCAGCTTCAGACCCAGAGTAAATTCGAATTCCTTCAATTGGTGAGGAGAAATGGAAAACTTCTCATTTTTTTTATAGCAAAAATCGAATTCTAGAAGGAGCTAAGTATAGCCAGTGCATTAAATCTCCACTACTCCACTTCAAGAATTCGAATTTTCCCTCTGGTATTTTCGACACTTGTCTTTCGACCTTGAGAATCTCAATCTTCTAGAATTTCAACTTTGACTGCCACATTTCAAATTCACTTTTGAAAATATTTAATTTAAATTCATCTTTTAATCAATTTCCATTCACCAGCCGAAGTTCTGTCTTGCAAATTTTAAATTTTAATTACCTCCGACGCTCTGGAAAATTCATCTGTGAAGAACTCAATCAAAATCATCAAGGCAATTCACTCCAAATTCGTTGTCCGGAAAAATTCATCTTGAAAACACATTTTATCACTTTGCCTTAGAAAATTTTAAGATTTTCCCTTAGGAAAATTCACAATTCGAGCACCGATTAAATTCTTCATGCTGAAGGCCTTGGCGAAGTGCAAAAGGCATGGAAATCCATTTCTCATCGAAGATCATCAGTACCCAGAAGAAAATTTTCTCGAAAATGTGATGAATCCATGGGTACACAACAAACGGGTTCATTAAATTTTAAAATTTTAAACCTTAGAAAAATATTATTCAATCAATTTAAATCCGTTCTTCATCTCTGTGAACATCTTGTTGCTCTGACTTGAGAAATTTTTAAATCCATCCTGCAATGCCAGCATTCTCTGACTCCGTCACTGGAAAATTCACTCGTGCTTCAAGAAGAATTTCACCACCTTGAAGGTCTAGGCGTATTTTCTAAGGAAGGAAATACTTTGCCTTAGAGAAATTTTAAATCACCTTGCATTTTGAAAATTTTGCCTTGGGAAAATTTCTATTCAACTTTATCCATTTTCCTGTGAGAAAAATTTTATTTCATCCATGCTCATTTGCCAATGGTGGAAATTTTTATCAACTTCACTCGGAAAATTTTCCATTTTAAAGCACATACCACGCCTAACATGCTTTATTTTATTCACCACCCTGTATTTTATTTCACACTTCCATTACTTTAGGCGCATATTATACTTCATGAGGGATATTCCACTTGCCTTAGGAAAAAATTTCATTCAAATCTCCACCTTCAACGCCTAGGTAATATTTTATATCACCCCTTTACCTCTGGCGCATTTCACACATGCTGAAGGATATTGAACTTCACCACGCCTAGCATTATTATTCATCTTCACTTTCAACGCCTAGGTGATATTTTAATCTCCTTCTTTACCTTGTTTACCACCTTACACTCACCTTTACTCACTTCAACTTGGGTGCATATTAGCATGTGGAGGATTAATGTTTACCACGCCTTCTTGTGACCTTTCATCTCCCTCATTTTTGTCTTTGCATGCCCTCACTTGGGCGCATTTTGCCATATGTGAAGGATAAAACTTTGTTGACATTTTGACTCTCTAACCTTGGGCGCATTTGAACATGCATGAAGGATGAAACTTGTAACGCCTCCAACAAGTGACCTTTTGACTTCCTTCTTTTGTCCTCACATGGCCCCATTTGGGTGCATTTTGCATAGGCTGAAGGATGAAGTTTGTTGACTTCTTTGACTTTCTTGGGCGCATTTCCTACTTGATGAAGGATGGGCACATTTGGAGGGTGGTGGAGGATGAAGCCTTGCCTTAGAAATTTTCTTGGACATCTTCCTAAAGTGGGCGCATTTTGATGGGTGAGGAGGATGAAACATTTTGACTTCTTTGACTTGCTTGTTGCATGGGCGCATTTTGCCATAGGAGGTGGACGAGTTTTATACTTAGAAATTTTTTAAGCATGAGACCTTGCATGAGGGCGCATTTTACCCAGTGAGCAGGACAAAGTTTGTGCCTTAGAAATTTTTCAACTTTCACCACCTTGGATGGGCGCATTTTGCTGTGAGGTGGATGAACATCAACACTTAGCCATTTTTTCAAGATCTCCAGCTCAGGTGGGCGTACTTTGAAGGTGGTGAAGGATAAAGTTCCAGACTTAGCCATTTTTCCTCGTCCTTGCCAGCTGCTCCATGCCTTACTATAAATAGTAAGTCTCTCAATTCTTGCATCTCCGAAGCTCAGATCGTTCTGAAATTTTAAACACTGCATCTTCACGACTTCATCAACCTGTTGACACTGCTATTTTGGGTTGGCTTGTTATTTTTAGCCCATTTCTGAAGGTGGTTTGCTATTTATAGTAACTGCCTGCTTCTGATACCTCCACAGCTTCGTTTGATTTGAAATTCGAATGATGCGCTCCTCACCACATGTCATGCCTGTTGACATCGGCGCCTGATGTTGACTTTCTATTTTTAGCCTGTTTCTGAAATGACTTACTATAAATAGTAAGTGCTCCGTTTGCCCTCAAATTTTATCAGCAGATAGCTTGAAGGACGCTGATCGCGGTGGTATACACCGGTTTTTGAAAATTCTGACTTTTTACCCCTCTTTTCGGGCCCCAAAGCTGGAAACCCTAATTTGTTCTGCATGCATATCAAAT
>VDFB02378026.1:0-31442 GCA_007258455.2 Sequoia sempervirens
TCCCCCCAATTTAAGCCCATTGGCCTCTATCTACCCCTCATGAGTTGGGATCTAGTGATATTCCTATTAATGTTATTATCTAAATTGATTTGGCCCCTATCCCCTCATTTTTAGCCCCTTTCCCATCAAAGGTTGTTGTTGGAAGAAGTTACCATAGACCAATCTATGCCTAAAAAGGTTGTTATGTTGCTAGATGAGGTTCCTTCCCACTCTAATTTCCCCACTATGGTAAAATATGTTACCCCAAAGACCTCAACCCCTATTATTTTCTCTAAATATGGAGGCTCAAAGGTCTCATTGTTATCTCCCCCCTTCACTTTGGTGATGGGTGAGGGAAAGTTTATTATATGTGCCAAGGATTTAAGGAAAATGGTAGATGTGAGTAAATATTCTAGGCCACAAAAAAGATCTAAGAAAGAGGTCGGAACAAAATAAATAGTGAAGAATGTGGCAAAAAAAACAACCCTAGAATTGGAGAAAACAAATTCGGATCTTGTATTGGAATGTGAGAGGGCTTAATAACCCTCACAAACAAACAAGTTATTCTTAAGACTTGTCTTAAGGATAATGAACATAATATAATTTTACTCCATGAATAAAAAATGCAAATGAATTCCTTCCCTTCTATTAGCCAAAATGTTTGACTTGGGTTGGTCTTTGAAGCTACAGGTGTGGATGGCTCTTCAAGTGGTATCATAATTTATGGAACCCTACCCTACTGAAAGGTACATTCTGGCATTCTAATAGAAATTTCTTAAACATCATTTTTAAGCAAAAATATTTTTGAGATATACGAATCTAATCTAACATCTATGATCCAAATACAAAAAAATACAAAACAAAAAAAGTAAAAACACTAAAAATAAGAAGAAAAAAAAAAAACAGTAGTACTCACCGGCCAAGGAATAGATACCACCAGAAATAAACAAAACATTGTAGATTGGATATTACTCAAGAAATGAGACTCTTTAGAAAGTTTATGCTTAAACCTAGTAGAAAGCATTGGATATGTTAAAAGATGTTCATATATTTGTGAGGAACTTCTTATTACTATTTATGTTATCATGAGACCAATAATGCAAGTGAGGTGTTGAGTATATAAGGATTTGTTAATTCAAATTAGGCTAATGCTTTAAATAGAAAGAAATCTACAAGAAATTACGCGTTTTCTCTATTTGGAGGAGTTATCAATTGGATGACTATAAGGCAACCCATTTTTGTTTTACCTACAACAAAAGTAGAGTACATAGATACTACATATGTATGTAAGGAGGCAATTTGGTTAAAGAGGTTGTGCTCAAGTATTGGTTTTGATTGCAAGGTTGTGATGATCAATTGTAACTGTTAGATTGTTATCTATTAGGAAAAGAATCCCATGTACCATGCTCATTCTAATAATATAAATTTATTTAGTATCACTTTGTTAGCAAGATCGTTGATAGTTGTAAGGTCATGATATAGAAGATGGACATTTTGGATAATGTTTCAATTTCTCTTACAAAATTAGCATGCATAGATAAGTTATATTGGTGCAAGGAGGCTATGGGATTTGTCTCTTCTCATAATTATTTCATTTAATTTTCTTATTATGTCATTGCAATGTAAATATCAAGTGGGAGAATATGATGATTAGTGTGTTTTTCACTTGCAATCATATGTCTAATTTTGTTTCCTTCAAATTCCTTTTAGAGGGCATAACTTCTGATCTAGAGCACTAATTTTAGCAATTTTTTAAATTGAAGATATCAACGAGCCACACATTAAACTGATATTGGTTTGGAGATTGCTAGAACCCTCAAAAACCCCTCAAAAGTGACACAATGAGCTCTGAAGTTTTGTAATGTGGTACTTGAGAAGAAGAAAGGGTAAGAGATGGAAACCATTTAGGAGGTTAGATCTTTGGGTTGTAAATGAACATCATGATACTTGGTATATTATAATGACATTGAATAAGGTCATAGTTAATGGTCAACAACAAAAGCTACATTGGGGAGAGAGAAGCATCTTTTCATTAGTTGGTTTTTATATTGGGCACATGTTACAATGCATAGTGGAGCATGAATTTTTTCTTGTGGACCATGGTTTTGATGGCTACTCATTTATAGAAGCCAATTAGTTATTGCTTACTTCCTTTGCTCTATATATTGAATGTATGAGATAGAGGTTGCATAGTGTCATGCAAGTGAAGTACTATGATGTAGCCAAAAATTTATTTTATAAAAATGTGAAAGTACCTTAAAATATATTATATTATAAAAGAAAATATATAGAAAATAAATTCAAGCCTGCAAATAGCGATGTAGCTAAAATGTTGTTCAATTGAAAAAAATTGAGTGGATCGTACTAGTGCAATCTTGTTCTTAAGATTACTACAAGTTTAGTATCTCTTTGGTGGAGTTTTTTTAAAGGGTTCCTCCATGTAAATATACTATTATGTGTTATTATTGGTTTTATTTATGCTTATCCATGTTCTATTTGATGATTTGATCACATATATTAGTTGATTAATCGGATTTGAACACTATTCGTTTATACTTTCACTATATATGTTTACTTTTTCTCCACAATTATTACACTACTGAGAATTGTGACGCTTCTACCTTTATGAGAATATTAATATCAAGTTTTTTACTTGCTTCATATAATTATACTCAAGCCAATAGTGGCATGGTGTGATGGTTGAGTTGTTGTGGTGTTATTCTTGCCATCTAGGTTCAAACCCCATTAGGGTGTAATTGTTGAGAATTTATATTGGGGATGAGGTCCCCTGTTTGTGACCTCACCGGTTCATAGCTCCAGGTTAAAAGCATTTACCCCTCTTAAATAATATATATATATATATACTCAAAATTCCAAGGAAAATCATGGTAAACTTTTTGCATGTACATAGTAAGGTTTGGTTCTATAATGCTTGTTTTGTATAGCACCACAAGTCACCTACATTCTTCTCTCTATGTATTTTCCTTTGCATGCATGTTTTGCACCCTTTATGTTGCTAACTTTCTTCACTAGTTGGTCTTAGTCTTTACTAGGCATTGCTTATGGCACATCCACCTATGATTAACCATGCATGTTGCAATAGGTTGTCTCACAAAGAACATAAAATGAGTTGTAGCATATCCACTATCATATTTGGGAAGCTATGATCAACAATCCTTCTCTACATAACCCTAGCAATGGTAATGGTCCAACTAGTAGACATCATAGAAATGAGATACAATTTAGCCACTATCAAGTGTGAAAATATGAAATCATCAAAGCCAAATGAGAGAAATTTTATGCATTGTGTGCAAACAAATCACCTATTGGCATATTGAAACCAATTCTCCCTTCCAATGTGCATGTTCCCCATTCCTCAACACCCCCTCCTTGAATGATTGTAAAATGTCCTACAAGCACTAGTAAATCCTACTTGATTCACAAATTATATATGCATGTTCAATAATATTTCACCCATCCCAACCATCACTATTATTGCTTGCCTCAACTAGAGTTTCAATGTCAATTTATCCACAATCCATATTTCCCTCTATATTCTATTAAAAGAGATAAATCTTGTTGAGGGCCAATCACTAGCAACATTTCAAGAGAGAATGCATTTGATTCACAACATTCTAATTGATAAGATAAATTTCATTGGCCTAGGTTGTTGGCTTGCATTGATAGGTGCTTGTATGAAGCTTTTCCAATTTACAATCAAGTCCCTTTCCATGCTTGCTCCATCATACTAATTGGTGATTTGGGTCAATTACCACCTACAAAAGGCATTCCTATGTATGATAAAGAATCCTCTGCAACAAAACTTTGGCATAGCTTTAGCACAAATGTTACATTAAATACAATCTTTCAACAACATGGTGATGATCCATCTTAACTTGCATTTCTTAGCCTTCTATCCAATTTCAAGAATGTTGAGCCAATAATTTCCAATTGGGAGTTCCTTATGTCACTCAAATCCTTTACTCACCAACGATGAGCAAGTTGTGTACCAAATGATACATTTGTTTGTAACAAATGACTTGATTGCACAATATAATAAACATATGCTTAAATCATTAGGGGTGCTTGATTGTCAATTGTTATGGCTACTTGTGGTAATCATCATTAACTCTCAATTAAGATGCATGGGCTTTGACAATCCGCAAATCCTAAGATTTGTCACTTGAAAAAGCATCAATTGATATCGAAAACATTAGTTGTCAAGGCCTCATGTTCACTATTGTCTCACATGCACATCTTATTAATCTACATATCTACTCAACTTTAAGCTAACCAAAGTATGCATGCATGCAAGATAGTGCATGTGTCCCCTAGGAGGAAAAAAGAGGATAATCTACACACAATATCAATATTAAATTTCTAAACCCTTCCCTTAATCTTGTACTTCACCACCTTGCAATGTGCAAAGTACAAAATGGCTACCATTGTCACAATAAATGTTGTTTGTGTTTCTTTGTATTCTTTAAATTAATTGAAAATTAGAATCATTGTAGAGATTATGAACATACCCATTGCACATTACAAGCAATTCCTAATATATAACACTTTCACATAATCATTATAGTTTGTCTTGTTCTTCAATCAAAAGTGATAATGGTTCAGATATGACAGCTTTAATTAGAGCCGTAAAAGTGAAACCAACTTTTCAATTTTTGCATGTTAAAATAACCATCAATAGCATTCACTAACTAGCTTGATCATTGTCATGTTACTATGACCTACATATTTTGGAAAGTTAACCATAAGACAACGCTTTTTAGATATCCAAACCATAAATGAATGATAACATTTATAATCGGTTGTTTAATTTATTAGCCGATAGACTATATATAGTGAGAGGTTTCAGCCTGAAACTTGTCTCACGCCGGCAAACTACACAAGTTTTCCAGAGAACAGTTTATGGTTTCGATCAAAAGAAACTTTTTACTGCAAAAAAGGCAGACTTTATTAATGCATTCAATTAATATGCAATGTTGGTCGATGAAATAAATGTGAGTAAATGCACAGTATCGTTCCCTTAGATTTTGCTCATGACTGGCACTCCTTGTTTGATTGGATATGTCACATGTCATATCAGCTCAAAATATCAGTTTTTCAGCTGCTATCAATGTCCATTCAAATACATAACTCATACCGACTATCTTATTTGGTTTGAACTGTCGTAAATTTTCTTTTGCTTCATTTATTGTAGATTATACTGTAGATCACCGCCTTAAAGCTCTTCACCGCCATTATCTCTATAAATAGATTCAATATTGTGAACAAAATTACAAAACTGCCAACAGATTACTCGAAGTAGAAATACGCATAGCAATAGGAATCTGAAGAATTCAGGTACTATCCTGCAAATTTTTCCCACTTTTCCTATTGTATACTTATATATTTACTTCAATCTGACGTATTGACTTCAAATAATTTCCTATAATCGCTTGTTCTGCCTTCCATCTACCATTGTCTTGCGTAATGGTTTTTAATATTTCTTCTTTCAAGTTTCTCAAGACCATCGTTGCTTCAATGTAGAGAAATAAACAACTGTGAGCTCCCCTCTCCGCCACCCTGTCTAGGAGAGATGACTTTTAAACTCCATCAAAACAAATTCATTCTGTAGGACGTATAAATGTAAATATATTTATTCATAAGATTATTTTCATTAATATCAACGAGGTAATTTGGTATCAGGAAACATATTTAAACAGGCAACAAAAACATTGCAGGAGTTACTTAATTTTAACATTTTCTAGACAAGTTTATCTGTAGGACCCATTAAAGTGGATATTAAGATGATTAATTTCAATCTGTTATCAGTAATACTGACTTTTTAAGGTCATAGCATAGCAAGGATACCAATTTAGAGCTCTAAACTAAACTGGATCTTGCATTGCTTACAAAGACAACATAATCATTGAGATAGAGGCGATTTAGTGGCAATTTGAAAACTTCAAATTAGCAGTAAACTATGAATTACAATAGCAGTAAGAAAAAAGAAATATAGAGAAGCTTTAGTAGCATTTTCACACTAGAAACTAATTTACCTCTAGTTGTTGCTTCAATATATTTGGATAGAATGAAGTACTTGAGCCTTCTTTGGCTATAAACATATATCCATAGCCATGGTTTAGAAAACCCTTAAAATTCAAATTTAAAGAAAAACCAAAACAACCCTAAAAAGATCTAGAAAAATGTCTAAAATAGTGGCATCTAAATTTTGAACCAGAAACAAATGTGGAGTACTTTGAGCAGGACGCAACAGAGTATCTGTTAATCTATTTTCCATTCTTCATTCATGTGATAACTATTCCTTCATTTATGCTTATTGTTCCTATGTTTGTCCTTACTACGTTTTTTGTTATTGCATTTGTTGTATCAAAGATGCCCACCTACAACTAGACCCACAAAAGCAACCATAAAGGACACACTCCTTTAAAACACCAACATTCCCTCTGACTGGCAACTATTGGATCCACCTTTAAGCTTCTGCTATTTTTAGATATGATCATATAATTAAGATACTGGGCATCTGAGAGGAAGCCTGCAAATTAAAGAAGCTACTGAGTCGTAAAGTTAAGATTGGAAGTTAAAAGAGGACGAAAAGAAATATTGTAGTATGTTATCATATATGAAATAGCCATAGATAAAACCATAGAATCTAATACCTTCATTTAACAGCTAACAACAAAAAAAAATTTAATAAAATAAAGCAACAGAAATTGATCTTGTCAAGTACATAAAAAGCTCATTGAACCCATGGCAAGTGACTTACCTCAAGATTCTCCACACATTGTGTTCTGCTGTCAACAGTGCCGATGATAGGGTTTTGTATTGTTTTTACACCTTTTGACAACTGTTAGCATGCAGATTGACATTTGTCTTTTAATTTGGATTCATAAAAAAATTTGGATGCTTTGGATCTTAATTGTTTCAAATTACTCATCTCAAATCTAACATTAAAGTTTAACTAAAAATCAAATGTCACAATTAAAATCTAAAATAATTTATTTAATATTCTTTATTTACATTTATTAATCTTAAATTATTTATATAGATGTGATTTATTCCCTCTAGTTGTTTGATGTAATTATTTGGAAGTTGTGTGTTTGATTTGTTATATATATGTGATAGTGTCTACTAATGATGAACGGGCTCATTGTATATTAAACACACCATTTTGCCAACAGGCATACGCGTGGTGCATTCCTTGTTGAAAGTAATCATAATTCTCTACTTCTTCTGACATTTCTTTCTCTTCATTTCAAAAACATTTACCCATTAGTATTAACTATGCAAAATGGTTTGCATAAATCACTTTATTCTATGCTGGCCAAAACCTTTTACCTTTATTTTTTACTTCCTCTGTTAACTTTTACATAAACTTCGTATATGTAAATATAAATGAAAGAAACACGTAATATTTCTACAGTCCATATTAGAAATTTCAAAATATTGATGGCATTTTACTTTTTTATTTAATTATTTATTAACTTAATATTGATGGCATTTTCTTTTTCCACTTGCATTGATTTAAGTTTTAAATCTTCATGAAAATATTTCAAAATCAAATAATATGTTGTATTGCTTTATGTTTTAAATCTTCATGAAAATATTACCAAACTCTCTCATGGTATACCATCTGTTAAAAATTTTTCTTTTGAAGGTTTCATTTTGAATTCTTGGTTGATGGTTTTATAAATATTTCAAAATCAAATAATATGTTGTATTAGATTTTAAAAGTTTTTTTTCATTATTTGTGGCAACTTTCATAATTTAACATGTAGATAAATATGATAATTATCTCTATTTTTTAGAAGAGTTTCCTATAAATATTATATGCTTTTAAATTTAAGTAATCAAACTCTAATTTTCATCAACTGGTATAATTTTATACAAACTCTCTCGTGGTATGTCATCTGCTGAAAATTTTGCTTTTGAAGGTTTCATTTTGAATTCTTGGTTGATGGTTTTACGTTTTGTCTTAGAGGTTTAGAAAAGAGGTGCTTTGATTTTCCAACACAATTCGTAGAAATCAAGATATCTCATATAATAGTTGCCTCAATAATTAGCTATAGAAATTGACATAAGTATTATTTTGAGGAACTTTTATGCAGGATTGGGTTTGATGTCTGGGAGTTGTTTGTGGTGGCCTTTTTTAATTGGAGTCCCATCAAAGGTTTCAAACAATTATCAAATTGCTAAGAATGGAAGAACATCCAATTTTTTTTTGTAGATGATATGATTATAAAATTTCAATTACTAAGAGACACATTTTAACTGGATGTTTTCTGTTTGGAAGTATATTAGGGTATCGAATGCAAAACTCCATTTGACAAAAAAATATCAAATCTTATTTGCAACTTGCAAGTGGCAACAATAATCATACTGGAAGAAGGATTATTAGAAGAAGAAGAGTCCTGAATGTCAGAAACAATGAATAACATGACAATATCACTGATTTTATTTGCTAAAGAACTAGGCCAGAAGAAAATCCAAAAAGCAGTTTTCAACCTGTCTGCCATGATCGCCATTGCAACAGACTAGGATGCACAATGCATGTTGGATTCTTTTGGACTTAAGATCAGATATTATTTTTCCCATATGCAGGTAACCAATTTTTTTAAGCTATTTAGAGATTCACACAATCTGGTCTAATCAATGTAATGATTGCATTGAATGCATTATGCAACTTGTTGCTCTTTTTCGAATAAAGTGAAATAAAGACAAATTTTTCTTTATTTGTTTGTTAACACGCAAGGGAGCATGTTTTCTATATGTGATTAAAGAATACCAAAATAACTCTTCTAAAATCTTCATAGATAGGTATGTCATTCCTTTGACTAAATTAGATATGGGATATAATCATATAAGACTTAAGAGTAATTTGTTGCTTTGGTTCTTGGAAAAAAGGTTTTCATATGAACAGGAAAAACAAACAATTTAAAAGATTTGTGGGGGATTATATATCCATTATGTGTGATGTTCTATCAATGTGTTGATTCAGTTTGCTTAGGAATTGGCATGCCCCTGCTGAAATTCAAATCTAGATCGCTAAACAATACACACGAAGGACAAAACTCTTTTTTCCTATACTTAATAGTATGATATCTGTAACTCATGGGTAACATTAGCAACCAAGTGTTTGAGTGTCACATTTATTGGGTCAAGTATTTCATCTTTATAACTCATCAAAGATTTGACTACAAACCATGGAATCTGAAAGGAATTGATATACCAATCCTACCCTAACTTTTAGTCTAAAACTAAAGAAGCATGGCTTAAGAGAGATTATACAATCACAAATACTTAAGAAGGCTATATGAAGTAAGAATACCTACTGGCATTACAAAGATAATTAGAGAAGGCCAAAGAACTACGAAAGAAGAAAAAACAAATACAAAAAAAATTAGGATCATAATCTAAATTAAAAAAGCTAATCAGTAAATATTATGTAAATGTTAAGTACAAGCAAACCAAAGTGTGCCCATCCAGACACCCATGATAGCGTGTCTTGTTGTTGTTGGGATGATGGAAATATCACTCAGTTCTTTGATGACAACCATTGGATTCAAGCCTACATGAACAACCATCTTCACAATTGTACATCTATAATGTGATTGTCCAAGGATGTAAATCTTGTGAATTTCAGCTACAACGATGTCCAGGAAATTCTCACTCTTCCCAATTAGGTAAAATGAGAAATTAAAAAAGTACAAATAAAACACATAACTAACCGTTAGTGCATACCTTTGCTGGAATATTCTAATAAAATTCCCTTTATTCAATGTTATTCTTAACCATCCTCCATTCATCTCAGTTGCAGTGTCTACATCTATGTCAAAGAAGCAAGGTCGTGTAGGCAACCAATGCATTGTGCTCATAGTTTCGATCAAAGGATAGATGAATCATGCCCCAACACTAGCTCTACATATCTAATTGGCAATGTAAAACTAGTAAGAGTCCCTTTTAACGAAGAAACATGTGAAAAGGAATACTGTGTCTTTGCCATGCAGATTGGAAGTCTAGAAAAGCCTTGCTGGTGTATGTTTCAATCTGTTTCTCAGCATTTAATATTGAAATGCAAGTTAAAGTATACTTCTACAGCAACTGCTATGATCATGCTACCAATCTATTTTTTTCTAACCAACAACTACTTTCACTTTAATGCAACTTTTATCATTTAGATAAAGTCAACATTACATTTATGATGTGTGTCCGCTAACATTTTCTTTGACCGTGTAGGAAAATAAAAAAAGAAAGAAAAAAAGTATGTGCCAGATCATTCCATACTAGCACATGGAATCATCAAATACAATATCATCACAATTGAAATAGTTGCAAATCTTTCATTCAATTTTTAATCTCCAAATATGTATTACAAACATCTTGTATATTTTGCAAATCACAATTGAAATAGCTGCAAATCTTTCATTCAGTTTTCAATCTCCAAATATGTATTATAGACATTTTATAGATTTTGCAAACAAGATTGTATATATTTTAAACTACATTTCCTTTCCATGTTTACTTTTATATATTTTTCTATCGGCGTAACCCTTGCACCCCTCGTGGTGCAAGTGCTAGTTATATCTATGTTGGAAATATTGCCATTGATGTCAAAGGTACAAACACGAAGTTTTCTATCATTAATGTCAAAGGAAGAATGAGGATATTGTTGGATATTGTCATCGATGAGTCAAGACAAAGTGAGAAGATTAGCAATGTTGGATGACTTCATAATTGAAAGAATAAGATAACTTATCTTTACAAAGAAGACTATAAACTTGCAATGATTAATAATTAGCCGATAGGCTAAATATGGTGTGAGCTTTAACCGGAAACCTGTCTCACGCAATGAAACAACTCCCGGTTGCCGTTAAACTGTCAATGGTTTGCTGGTTACTGTTTCCCGTGGATGAAATCGGATCTCCCCTACAGTCGTCGTTTCAATCTACTCACAATAAATGAAAAGTAGATATGTTTGCTTTAAATGCGTTCAAATAATGTTCAACCCCACCGCCTTTCATCACCGCTTGAAGTTTTCATAAATATGCCGGAGGGAATGTGAAGCGGGGCTGTGTGGAACATTCATGGTTTAGTAGATAATTTTTTTGTTCTATTTGGAGTGGCAGAACGATTAGGTTTTCAGTTTAGGAATGGTTTGTTTGTTCGGCGTAACCTCACTGAAGTTTGCCGCATCCATTTTGTCTATCTACGGTTAAAATCACAGGAGAATGGATGGACTACCATTAAATAGATCTTGATCGTTCATTGCAGAAAGGCCAATAGCATCAGTGAAATAAATGAGGATGGGTGCATTTACTGTCGCCGCGCTCTGCGTTATGAGGATGGGTGCATTCCTGCAAGCTCTGCACATTTTCATCCCTTGCGATCGTTGACGCATTTCTGCAGAATCTTGAGGTAAGTCATTTTCAGAGATTTTTCAACTTCAATCTAGGAAACTAAAAGAAACAAATCTGATTGAAATGTGCTCGTAAAAAACACAGAGACAATGGAATTCGTGGGTGAGCCTGGCAGGAATAAATCAAGAAAATTTAAAAATAGTATTTCATTTGGAATTTAGACTATTGGAAAGAATGTTTATAGTCACATGGCAAGGATATGTACCTGCATAGCTCTTGTTGTTGCATGTCTTGAGAAGTGACGATGGCTAGGTTGCATGCCATAGGAATGGCAAAGTGAGCACTGCATATTTCTTACAGAAATTTAGACACTTAATATTCATTTAATCTAAATAGATAGCATTCATGTGTGAGATTATCTGCAGAGACAAAAAGCCGCATAGAGAAGGTGATTGAGGAGGGAGGGATAGTTATAATGTGAGGATGTTATGATGCACTGCTACAATTTTTGAAAGGATGGATACCGAGGGTTTCAGTGTGGGAGTTATTTCTGGAAATGTCCTGCAGTTTCTCTTCTTGGGAAATTAGACATTGGAGGTCACTGTTGGTGGACTTGAATCTACCAGAAGATTTGAGGGCTGACACTTGCAGGTTTTAGTGCTTAAAGTTAGGATAACAAACTATTGTCATTTGTAGAGCAAGCATAGGTCCCTGGTAGCATAATTGTGGTTCCCATTTTCCCTACCATTCTCAGGATTTTGGTACCCATCATGTTGTGTAGGACCAAAACTAGACCAGAAAACATACCTTGGGCATTCTTGTGGCACAAACTGTAACATCTTTGCACAATACCATACCATGATGCCTGGATATTGAAACATTAATAGGAAGCTGGAATATCATAGACTTGTATGTTGTTTGTATTTGAGCACACAGTCTCTGCACAGTATGACATGTATGTTGTTTGTATTTGAGTACAAAGTCCCTACCACCATGGATTTCGACATAGATTTCATGGGAGGTATCTCAGAACTTGTTTTCATAAGTAGATTGTAAACTCGAAGTTACCGTTTTTAAGTAGCCGTGGCCCTGTTCCTGATCCATAGTAAAATTTTCAAAAATCATTGCCGACGTTTGCTTGATGCAGAGAGGAAAGAGAAAAATTCTCCAGTTGGCCTTAAGAAGTCGTAAACCATACATTTTTCATGGCGATTGACAAAAATCAGCCATGGGTAGCCATTGGGCATTTCAGAACTTACAGATGAGAATCCTATAGAAGCTAAACCAGTAATGCACATAGGCTGCAACGGAAGCCTCGTATATTCCCAGTTGTTGCACAAGATCTTCAGTTGTTGTTCGATATCTTCTTTTTGTTACATAAGTTCTTTTGGTTCTTGCACAACTATTCTTGGTTGCATTTATTCTTAGAATGAAGTAGATGGAGTGAAGGGGTTTTGTCTAAGGTGATGTGGCAAGATTTGTCTAGAATCAAATGGGAGTTTCAAACTCGAGCTATCTTGTTTAATAATGGTCCTAGCATGAAGACAAATCTGCTGGAAGATGAATGATTAATCTTTGACTCTTTGATGATTGGGGATTATCACCCAATCATTCTCATGAGGACCTCTAGGCCAACAAGATGAAGAGAAATGACTGCAAGGAATAAGACAGAGGCAAAGACATGAGTAGGTTGTCCTTGAATGAAGGTGTGCCTTAAGTCATGGTAAAAGGAGTATGCTGGCAAGAAAGGAAAAATGGGAGAATAGGGGTGTAATAGAGGAAGAAGGTTGACCATCTGGAGTATGAGATACATTGAGGAAAACAGGGAAAAGTAGAGATTAATCGAGGAGGAAATAATCAGATTATCCATTTTGAGGCGTAAAACAGTTATATGCCTTTTTTTTGTTTGTGTAATAGACTAATAGTTTAGGTTATTTCTCAGCACGATTGTAAGCCATTTGAAAGGCTAATTTTCAGAATTAAAATGAGAGATATTGTTTCCTTTTAGCCTGTCTTTCGTATTTATCAGTATGAATTGTGTTTTCAATTTTTTCAATTTATTTTCTGCAAGTTATGGGTATTTCAATAGATTTTAAAATATAATATATATATTGTGTGGTTGACGTACCCCAGGAATAAATTAGTGTACTAACACATTCAAAATCCAAACTGACAACTTGTTCTAAGATCATCAAATCTTGTCTGAAAAATCTTTGATCATAAGTATAGATTCAACCCTTGATAACCCGAGAAAGATTAATTCATGAGTGAAGTGATAATAATTTAGATATATTAGTAAATGTTAATCTGCATATCATATTTTCATATTATTAAAGGGGAATAAGCACATGTAACAAGCAAGGAAAGAAAGAGAAAGGAGGGTAACATACAACAAAACTCTCATTGGGATATCTAAGTATTAAATAGTTTGAAAATTAACAAACATCACATAAATAACTACATGCTTGAAAGGGACCACAAGGAATGACAATATCGACATCAATAGAAAAAAAGTACACTTTCATGGAAAACAAATCAAGCATGGAAGCCTCTACTACATAGATTATGGAAACCTCGAGACACTTCAACCCTCTTTTCCCCCAACACCTCCTCCCTTTCTTTCCCTTGATTTCATGTCTAAATTGCTTGGTAGCTAGAGAATTAATGAATTAACAAGTTATTTTAACAATTAATTCAATAAAGTTTAGATTAATTAGTTATTAATTGAATTTTAAATATTTATCTTAATAGTGAATTCATTGGGAAATTTTGATAAAGATATCTACAGGAAAGGGACCCTAGATCTGGAATTTAATAGGAACTTTAACAACCAAACAAATTAACTATTTTACTATATAATTAAGGTAATTTTAAATGTATTGTTTTTTAAGATTAAATATTGTTTGGGTTTAGGTTTACTCTCTCTCTCTCCAAGCATAGGCTTCTTTCCCTGACGACCAGTCTTGTAGAGAGCCTCAAAACATCAGAATAAATAAATACTTGTGCTTGGATTTTTAGAAATTCTTCCAATAATGCACCACAAAAAACTTAACCTGAAAACTTAATCTTATAAAGTCAGATAGACATTGCAAAACCCAGTGATTGCTATTACTTTTAAGTATTATTTTTTCAGTTTTTTATGATCTAGGTGAATTCTCCAAAAACAAATCCAAAGATACGCTCAAACCCATTCTCATAGTCTATGGTGCTTCCAAACACTCTCCTGAGGTTTGTAGTATCTCTAAGATCAACAATCTATCTCCACAAATGCCACACTTTTACAATGGTGTGGGACAATATCAACAGATTGGATGTGGCTCATTCGTTCATGCACCAAACTTAACGCATAGTTCATCATTGTCTTTGTTAGGGTTCAAGACACTAACAAACCAAACCACCAAGGTCCAGTCACAACTCATAGTACCACTTAGTGTCAATAATGTTGCAACCTTCATCTCCAAATGGACCAAATTCATTCTTCACATTTTGACACCATCCAACACTAATTGATAGAAGGCAAAAAATTGCATGTAAACTCAGTCATTTCAACTTCTAATAGTTACTTATCCTTTGCAGCTTTATAACATTATGTGTATATCTGTATTGTCAAATTTCATCAGCATAGAGATAACAAATGGGAGAAAGCCAACTATATACCTCTCAAGAGAGCATGCCATGTACAAAATGCAAAAATTAATATATTTTCTATTCCAATTCTCATATATTCTTTTGTTCCTTCATCTAATTATCATTCAGTGTTTCTGATATATTGTTAATATTGTTTCCACGTGCATATCACATATAAAATCGCATAGTTTAGAGTGTTGTCCCTTCTACAATCCCTCAGACCCAGATTAGATTTAGTTGTATAGTGCCCCATCTCAAACTCTGTTAAAAAGTGCTTCCCACTATTTTTATACGCCATTCCACTGTCAAATTTTCAGTTTTTCTATTCTATGCATATTTTTCACTACAATTCTCCTTTGCTATGCTTTAAGTAGTGACAGTTAAAGTGACAGGCATCTGATCTGTCACTCTATGAGAGAACCGACCTGACAAATAGTATCCATGGTTGAGAGAGCATTGATTTCTTTGTATTTATTCACTGTTTTTCCTTCCCTGGTCATCGTTTCTTTCACTCAACGAGCACATATTACCGACATTTATTTTTAGCGGCAATACGAAGGCTTTATATCACGGTCTCTCTCAAATATAAATTACGAGACCTTTTTGAGCTACAGAGCCCAGCCACAATTCTCAGATATTCCTTTACCTACATTTTCAGGTTGAAACCCTCAAAACCATTCTCTTCCTTACTATTCATCTTGAATATGTGTATAGGAGTGCAAAGATTTTCCAAAAGTCTTCAAAGCTATGGAGATCTGAAAGTGTAGTGGTGGAAAAATCCCGTATTCATTCTTTATGTGGGTTTATTTGGTTTTGGAAAGTTTTAGGCATCTTTCTGTTGCTAGAATTAAAGGAAAAAAAAAGAATACGAGAGGAGAAGGGTTGTGTGGTTATACTTCTTTTACTGCCAGTTAAATTACCGCTAAACTACTTGTCCACCTATAGCGCTTGATCGAACTCACAGGACAGACTCAACAACAGTTTGACAAAGCAGATCATCCATTACGGAGTTTCAGCATCAGCGAATCATATCTTCCTACTTGTAAGTCGTGGGTATTTTTCATATTGATGTGAAACTCTATAGTTTCCCATATGCTTGTATGTATTTGATGATTAAAACTGTAATATCATTTATGAAGGAGTCTGCATCGGCTTATTGAGATATGTGTACATGTTGGATTGTCTTTTCTGAGCTATTGTGAACTGAATATGGGAATTATTACCTGCTAACACTAAATTCATATGCAGTTAGTTGAAAATTGAGCATTAATCGACTCTGACCTAAATATCTTGCACAACCATCTGAATGGTGTTGATTTTCCCAGATCTGAGTATTGATGTTTTCTACATTCATAATTGTGTTACTGTGTAAAAGAGAGTGCCAGGCTTCTTTCAGGAATCTGAGTTTTTTTGTGCTATATATATTAGTATTTGTGTTTACTGTGTGAAGTGAGGATCGGGGATATCTCATTCTAAAAAACCAACAACAAATTCGTAAATAATAAGCTAAAAATAGTCTCCTGAACGTAGCTAAGAAGTGGTGCATCTGAGAATAAATCTTGTAAACGTAGGCAATTGATCCTCTACATAGACTTAGGCAAGTTTGATTTATATATTGTACTTCAATTTTTTGGGTTTCCGTTCTTTTATGTCATCATGTTGAAATTTTCAAGTAATTTAAATTTTACATTTCTTTTATCTGTGATCTCAATGCTTCTATAGTTTTGGGAAGACATGAATCTTTAGGGTATCTGCCTCTGTTATTGGTTTCATCTATAATTTTGTTTATTTTTAGTTTGTTCAAATGTTAAATCTCTATCCATTTCTTGTTTACAATAGATTTCAGACATCCCAGGAAGCTGCAGATTGTTCAGCATATGCTGATAATGAAGTTACCATTATAGAAAATGTAGTCGAACATACTTTTGATTGTTTAAGTTCCAAGTTTAACTTTATTAGCATAATGACAGCTATACTGGAAAGATATATAGAAGGCTTCTTTAGCATTCTTTTGGTTGCATGTGAAATACATAAATATACCTCTTACAGTGAAAACAATTACTCTTAGCGAAGCCTAGCTACATTTTTGTTCTCTTAGAGGCCAATCACTCTGATGCTCAGAGAAGTAGACCCCATTCATCCATGATCTGCTTTGTACTTGGCATGTAATCCAGCAAGTACGTCTCCAAATTTTTGTGAAACAATGCCTAATAATGATTTGCATGGCGTTGCATAAAACAAACCACTATGCACTTGGTTTTTACCTACCTTCCTAGTTAGGATCATGGCAGCTTCACTCCCTCTTTGCCTTATATACTAAACTCACATATAAGGCTCCAGGAATATTTGTTATAAGCAGGCTAAAGACGACAAATTATTGAAATTCCAGCAATATTTTTTAAGAAAAATATTAAACTGCATGCACCTGCAATTTGGAAGTAAAATACTAAATAATATCTTTAACAAAGATAGGATATACCGTCCCATGTCTGCCCTGAATGGTAGAGGTATATAGTGAAGTTGATTTATATTCGTATACTTCTGCAACAATTTCTTTTAACATGCCAACAATCTTATATTGTCTCACCTACAATTCCTCTCCAACACACTATGCAACAAATTATGTGTCGGATCATTTCATAGCACAATCGCCACAAATGAAATAGATACAAATATTACATTCAATTTTATATCACCAAATATGTATTACAAACATTTTCTAAATTCTGCAAACAAGCTTGAATATATTTTGAAGTACACTTTCTTATCGTGTTTATTTTTATATAGAATTCTATCGGCGTAACCCTTGCACCCCCTCTGGTGCAAGTGCTAGTTAATAAGGAAATTGTAGTTTATTAAAGCAGAGTTGATGATATTAAAGACAACAATTATTACATTGTATAGAAAAAAAGTCATTAAAATATATAAGAGCGATCATTATTATTTAAGACAGTGATAAAGATTAAGCAGTGATCACTTTTTAGAAGGTAGAAATTAAATTATCATAAGCATTAATTAATATTTTTCAAGGCAAAACTTATATAAATAAAAGTTTATTAAAAATAAGGGTGAATAAGACAAAACAAAAACAAAACAAAAAAGAGCATATAAGACCAACACAAAATAAGACCAAAAAAGAGACAAATCTGTCTTAGGAAAAGGCGCGATTAAGGAGCTAAAGAAAAGGTGTGATTCATATTAGTTTTAGGAAAAGACATAAATCACAAAAGATGAAACAAGAAAAAGACAAAACAATAAAGGTGCAACGGTTCATATAAGGAAAATTAATAAATCTAAAGTTAAAAAGTGCAATTCATTTAGACTTGCAAGAGGGTGTGACAGGATAATTATGTGAATAGAAGAGACAATTGAATATCTTTTAGGTCAAGATGAAATACATAGTGTGAGTAAGTGGAGAACAACGAAAATATATCCAGATCTGATTATAAGTTGTGAGTGAAATATAAAGAGAATAATTCGTCACAAGAAGGACATTTGAAGAATTATGAAGATCATATTTTCTAGATTCATGAAGACAACTTAGAGGATATACATGGTGAATTTGACCAGACTTTTATGACACATTGAAAAGAAGTATATGCAGATATAGAGATGATGATCGTGCAGTCATAGAGGAAGAATTTAAAGTAAAACTTATAACGGTTTATGAGCACATTTATTGAAGATTGTATTTGCAGATTTTATAGAGGGATTATGTGCAATATCATATCAGATTTACAAGAAGCATTATAGCAGAATTTTGAGAACAAATTTTTGCATATGAAGAATATATAGAAGATAGATCTTTATAGCAGATCCTTGAAGAAGATCCTTGAAGAAGACTATAGCAGATTTGGAGAAGATATTCTGAGGTAATTATATCAGATCTAAGAGGAGAATTATAGAAAACGTGGTGCAAGTTTAAGTGACACATTTGAGCAGAATTGTCCATCATTGATTGAAGAAGCAACATTGAAGGTGGAACATTGTTCTTGAAGTTATTATCTTTTTCGAAGTTGGTGCTTGGCATTGGGGGTTGCTGCCTCAAGTAGGTTAGTGCCTACGAATTGTGGGGGTTGGTGCCTCCAGTAGTTTGGTGCCTACAAATTAAGGGGATTGGTGCCTCAAGTAGGTTAGTTCCTACGAATTGTGGGGGTTGGTGCCTCCAGTAGTTTGGTGCCTACAAATTAAGGGGATTGGTGCCTCCAGTAGGTTGGTTCCTACAAAGTAAGGGGATTTGTGTCTCCTGTAGGTTGGTGCCAACAAAGCTTGTAAAAGAAGATTTTATATAAGCAACATTTTGTCGTGGTTTACTCTTGTAAGGGTTTCCACGTAAATATTGTGTGTTGTTGTGTTCTTCTCATATGCATAATTAATGATGTTGACTGAATGGTGTTATTGTGATTGGTAAATTTTTAAATTGGTAAAAGTTGAGTTATATTGATCCACCCACTCTCAATATAATTGTTTGTTCATCAATTGGTATTAGAGCAGGCCATTCGAATAAGTCTATTAATAAACTTTAAGGGAGATCTAAAAATCACACATGAGTGGAAAAGAAGGATTCTCTTCCAACAAAGCTCCATTGTTTGATGGGACAAATTATGCTTTTTGGAGTTTAAGAATCGAAACTTATATAAATGCTCTAGGATTTGGCATATGGCAATCAGTGGTAAATGGATATGATGCTACATCAACTCCTCCAACAGATTCGATAGGAAAGAAGGCTAGTGAAAATAATGATAAAGCCAAGAATGCAATCTTATGTGGGTTAACCAAATCAGAACTTGTGAAAATAATGCATCACAAATCTGCCAGGAATGTTTGGGACAAGTTGAAGCATACCTATGAGGGAGACAAGAAAGTGAAGGGAGCCAAAATTGCAAACTCATAGAAGCAATTTTGAAAGTCTTATAATGAGAGAAGAAGAGAATGTTGTTGGTTTCTTCTTACATGTAGATGAAATAGTTAACACCATTTGAGGCCTTGGAGATGAAGTAAAGGAATCAATTGCAGTGCAAAAAGTTTTGAGATCCCTCCCATCAAGATTCGATCCCAAAGTTTCAGCAATAGAATAAATAAAGGACTTGGACACCCTAACAATGTATGAATTGCATGGAATTTTAATTGCTTATGAGATGAGAACTGGGAGAGATGCGCCACTACAAAAGGAGGCTACATTCAAAGCATCTAAGAAATCAAAGGATAAGGAAGTGGAAGATAATTGTGCAACAGATGATGAAGAAGCAAATTTTGTGAGGAAACTAAAGAAAGGGTCGTGGAAATACAATGGTAAACTACACTTCAAATGCTTCACTTGTGGTAAATGGACATTATGCAAAAAATTTCCCTTATTCTTATAGTAGTGATAGTGAAGAAAAGGAGTATAAGCTAAAGAAGGGAGGCAAATATAATAAGTATCACAAGAACAATAAAAAGGAAAACTTCGAGAAGAGCTTAAACTCTTACAAAGATAATGATTGTTCCAATAACTATGATGTGGAAATTTGTGAAGATGAAATGTTATTCATGGCTGAAGTAATTAAGGATAATGAAGACAAGGATGAAAACCAAAAAGAGGAGATAGATCATGAGCCAGAAGATTTGGAAGAAGAGTTGGAATTTGTTATAAGCGAGATTGAGAGGTTGAAAAGGAAAGGTCGAAGAAGAAAAACTAGATTCGAAGGAGAAAATAAGAAATTTATAGAGACTGAGAAACTAATGTCAAACTTGAAGCTTCAAATTGAGGAAAGTAAAAGGGTAGAAGATTTAACCAAAATTCAACTTGAAGAAAAAGAAACAGAATGTGAAAAGTTGGAAATTGAAATTGTTACTGTGAGGAAAGAATTGGAGAAAAAAATGAAGGAAAGACAAAGAATCCTTCTGAAGTTAACAAGGACAATTTCAAGAAGTCTTTTCCTTTGAGGCAAGCACGTACGTCCAGGTTCCAACATTCTTTTTATGGTTATTTCTATTCATGTAATCATTTTAGGCATAGAGCAAGAGATTGTAGAACACATGTGAGATATGATTATGGTTGGAACAAAAATAGATCTTATGCATTCTTAAGAAGGAACTATAACTCATTTGTTCCATTAGTGGATTATAGTGTTGTATGCTACAAGTGCAATAACTATGGACATATTATTAGTTTTAATGATCAGATTTAATGCACAAAAATTAATTCAAAATCAGACACATAACACAGCAAATACCCTGGGAAAACCCTCCACTTGAGGGAGAAAAATCTAGCAACAAAGATCTCTCTTATCTATATAAATAATAGCAACAATTCGATTTACAAAGAGGCCAATCACAAGGCCAATATTCAGCACCTACACTAGATGCAATGACAGATAATGATCTGCACTTCCTTGATATCTAAATTTGTCCTTGAAGAAATTCGCAATTTGCTCTTGATGAAATTCGCACTTGAATGAAGGAATGAATCGAACTTGCTTGATCATCAAAGGAGTGAAATGATCTTCTATATATACATATTGATAGAGAGGTCGCACCTCTTCAAGAGATAGGTCGGCCATTATACAAAATATAATTACAAAGATAGGAGGTCGGCCTCCAATAAGAAATGTCTTAATAATTTAGGATGCAACCAATAGAGAGAAAGTCGGCACACATAGAAACTAGTGCCAATCAAATTAAATCACACCTCTTTATGGATAGAGGACTCTATAAATTAAATAGCTCTCTAGCTATTATTTAATTTATTTAATCAAACAATAAATAATAGGCTGGAAGAATGCGACTGAAGCTTAATGTTATCATCAACACATATAGCACGGTCTTGTAGATGTAGTTTTGTGAAACCACCTAGACAAGCCATGAAGGAAAACACCATAGATAAACAAAAGGAGAGAAATATTGCAAAAGTATGGAAAAGGAAACAAGAACAAGATAATGAGAAATATAAATCTATGGTCATGCAAGACACACTTCATACACAATTTTTAGGAGAAGCATGAATTCATGGGGAACCAAGTATAGCATTATCATTCAGCCCTTTAGAGAAGATAACTCAAAATAAAGTATCTCAAAAATTGAAGAGGAAATTCTACTTATGCAATGGATTGGTATCAAAACAAGATAATAAATTGGTATCAAAATGAAGATATTAATGTCAAAATGAAGATGTCTCCATGCAGAGGATAACAAAAAAAATATTTAGAAACATGAGGTATAGAAGAAAGGAGAGAAGACTTTCACAAAGTAAAGATGATCTTCATTCAACAACCAAGATATAGAGGAAACATATTACCCAAGTAATTTAGAAGTCAAGAAAAAGAGGAGTATTAGAGCAAGGGGAAGCATTAGAGAATATCTGATAGGGGGAAAAATGTATGCTTATTACATTTGATGTATGAATGGATGTCTCTCATAATCTATTTATGGATAAAGGGTTAATGAACATCCCTTTTCCATTGATGTCAAAGGGGAAGAGATATAGTAAGGGGGAGCAATACAAAAGGAAAGAATTATGTTTGTGTTGTCATCAATGACAAAAGGGGAGATTCTTGGAAATATTGTCATGAATGTCAAAGGTATAAAGACGAAGTTTGCCATCATTAATGTCAAAGGAAGAATGAGGAGATTGTTGGTTATTGTCATCGATGAGTCAAGGAAAAGTGAGAAGATTAGCAATGCCGGTTGACTTCATAATTGAAAGAGAAAGACAACGATTATCTTTACAAAGAAGACTATATGTGCAGTGATTAATAATTAATAAGGCAATTATAGTTTATTAAAGTAGAGTTGATGATATTAATGACATCAACGATTACATTGTATAGAGCAAAAGTCATTAAAATATATAGCAGCAATCATTATTATTTAAGGCAGTGATAAAGATTAAGCATTGATTACTTTTTAGAAGGCAAAAATTAAAATTATCATAAGCATCGATTAATATGTTTCAAGGCATGCGAATAAAATTGAATTAAATGTAATAATTATTAATTTTAATTTAATTAAATTATATAAAAATCAATTATATTATATAAAAAAATTATATATTAAAATTTTAAATATTATAAAGATATTATAAATATTAAACAAAATAAAAATCAATTCAAATAATAGTAAAATATAATTACAAGAAAAAAATGATAATTATATAAATATAAAATTTATGTAATAATTATGTTACATAATAATATGCCGATAAGAGCATGGTTTGGTGGTCAAGTCGCTTGGTTGTATTGACAGCCACCAAGTTCAAACCCTCGCTGGGCCAAGGTGCTCGCAGGCCTTGTGCCTTTGTTGGGCCATTGCGCTCATGGTTCATTGCTCCCCTCAAAAGTGTTTACCCCTAATAATAAGAAAGAATAAAATAATAATTATTTAAACATAAAACTTATATAATATTTTTGTTAAATAATAATATGTATAATATAATTTATGTGAAATAATAATTTATTTGAACATAAATAATAATAATATTTTAAATGTTACTATATTAATAGACACTTGATATAATAATGAAAAATTAATATTAATAATTATTAATTTTAATTCAATGAGAGAAAGATTTGCATACCTATACCTATTTCATATTAATGGGACCATTAATGAATTTAAATTTAATTTTTTTATTATTACTATTATTATTATTTACTTTATATTGTACCCAATTATATAATTATATAATATATCTTACTCCCCTTTTTAGATAAACTCTGCAAAACTCTATCTATTGAGGTGACGGATTTGATAGCTACTCACATAACAACTTCGTTCCAGCACCACTGGCAGTCTAAAAATTTGGTTTTTGAAGCACATAAAATTTGCAATAAAACCACGCAGTAAAACTAGCATATATATATTGAAAATAATCTAATATAATAAGCCTAAAAATATCATTCTTTAAATATTTTTTTATATTATTATATTAGATTATCTTATATTATATTATAATATTATAAAAAAAAAATTAATTTTTATGATCTATAATAAAAATTATATTTAAATAATATAAATTTTAAAATCAACATTTATAATTTATTACATTTTTTAATAATAATTATATTATATTATACAATAAGCATATTTTAATAATATTATAAATAAAAATTGTATAATATTCAATATATAAATTAATCAAAATCATATACTAAAATAATAATATAAACATCTCACAAAATAATATAAATCTTTAAAATGATAGAATTTATTTTTGCTCTAGCGAAAACATGTGACAAAGGAAATGTCACAAATAATTGCTTAAGACGGTTTTAACAAAAGGAACTCGACAGATTAAATAATTTCTCTTATTTGGCTTCAAAATCAAATGTTGCATGCTACTACAGGGTTATTTAAGTTTTTTTTTTTTTATTGGATAAAAATAATCAAGTTACATCAAACCAGAAACTGGAGCACCAAAAAACAAGCTGGACAAAACAAGCAGCTCATAAAGAGCTCTTCAACACCAACGTCATTGGGGAACATCAAACTCAAACAGCAGTAGACACAGAAAAGGAAATACAACAGTTCAAAAACAACATATGCAAGCTAAAACAGACTTAAAATACTCTTTGTTGATAGGTGTTTTAGCACTTTCTTAACACAGGCAATGCATAGGTGCACTACCTCTCTTGAAAGGTAATCTCCAACAACAAGTTGCTAAAAATCACCCCAAGGTCTCTCGGGTGTCAAGTCATGACTTGCTTGGAATGTCTCAGTCTCAATTGTTTTGATGTGATCTTGTTGGTAATCACAGGGAAAACTTACAAAAATTAAGTTGGAGAGGAATCGGATCTTCCAATGGAGTTCTTAAGATGGAAAAGTTGGTGCACGATTGCTATAGGTTCAAACAGCAGTCTAGAACTCCTATTTCAACTTCAGATTTGGCTTTACAATGTGCAATGAACCTTGTTCAAAGTCACCATTGAAAAAAAGGGAAAAAGGGCAGAGAAGAGAGGAAGTTCCTAGACCTGAAACTAGTAATGAACAGTGATAATGGAGGACCCTACTACGGACAACCTTCCTAAAACTAAGTTTCACTTAACCAGATTACCTCACAGTATCATGAAACTAGTGCAAGCTTCTAAGGACTGCATATATTCAACCATTCATTCACCATAAGCATGAATAAAAGATAGAAATTTAGTGCAGCTTCTGATTTATGCCTAGACTAACTTTACACAGCTATTTTTCATCAATAAACAACAAAAAGTATGGACAAGGAAGGTTGCCAACACACAACAAAATTCTTCAATACTAATGAACAACATTAACTAATCTACTGATAACTTGCAAAACTCACAAACAGCAAAGTAAATCTATTCAAGTTAACTAAATATGGGAGAAGAACCATGTAACATGCAATTGAAACTCAAGAATCCACCAAAATCCAATGAATTTCTATTAAACTTCCAGCAGCATTTCTTTACAACAACTCAACTTTGAAAATGAGGAGACCCTCTATTTATAGTGTCCAAAAAGCAAAATGAATGGTCAAGATTCAATCTAATTGTGTGGCCAAGATTCACTAAAAATTAGGGTTTCACCTACCCCCAAATATTTTACAATTTAAAATTACATTCTTGTCATTTAGCCTATTTTGTCCTCATGTGGCAGCATTGTAGCTCTTTTGTCCTATAGCTGATTTCCTTTTGCAACAGCGACTTGGTGAGGAATTCATCATCGATCACAGGATTTCCGTCACTTTTCTTAATGGTGGTGTACTCCACAAACTTTATTATCAACGCCTAGAGCTTGCTTTATTCCAATATATCCAACTGGATCACCTGGAAGTTAAACTTCTTGGATTTGTTCATGAGGTCATCCTAGTCCCTGTCATACTTTTGTGCATTCTTTATTACCTACTCGGATTGAGCGAAGGCTCGTGCAACAAAACCCATGAAGTCTGGCGTTAATGCATCAATGGTCCTGTTCTCCATCTTCTTATGGAAGTAAGGTTTTATCTTCTCTGGGTCTAACTCAATGGCGAGCACATCAAAATCTGTCATCAGCTTTAGATATTTTTCACAGGTCGCCCTGACCTCTTTGATCCAATCAATTTCCAGTTCCACCTCATGGAGCACATGTTCCAATACTTCCTTCTAGTGGTCTAAGCCCAGCTTCCATGTCTCTACAAGCTAATGGTCACCCTCTACCAAGGCCAGTTCCTTCTCCCAGGATTTATGAGGTATCTTGAGAATAGCCTCAAGTTTATGATATGTAATTCTGTATAGCCCAGGGAAGTCAGTGCAGAATTTCTTTATTCCCTCGAGTATATTTTGCACCTCAAGGAACTTGTTGGATGTTTTGACAACACAGCCTCTGCCCATGTTTCCGTTGTAGAGGACTTGTCGAAACCAATCCTTTGTGGCCTTCATCCAATTCTTTCTTTTCTCCAACTAGTCAATGTGGTCCTTAGACAACAATAGAGGTGGCGCCGAGGACGTGGTAAGGAGCTCTTCGACTGATCACCATTGTTGGATGTATGTTGTTAAGTCAACCACCTGTGCTTTCAACTCCTCCTTGGAAATCTTATCTTTGTGCATTTGGTGCACAATGGTGGCAACGGATCCTTGGAGATGGTCAATCTTTTGTTCCCTTGTCACTGTTCACAAATCAAGGGTGGAGACATTGTAGCTTACCCCTTCTTCTCCCACAACTGGAGTGGCTATCTGCACAATTCTGGATCTGGATACATCCATTGTCAGTTGAGACCTGACCTTTGGCTTCTTCTCTTTCTTCGTGCTTATTTGGGCTCGAGCCAAGATGGCCTCCAGCCTTACCCTTGAATCCTTTAAGGTTGAGGTTTTCTTTTCCAATTGTTTCTCTAGCCACTCTAGCATCTGAGATTCTCCTTTTGGCGATTCATAATCACCCTCTTCCTCACAGGTGTGTTCAATCTCCATTGCTTTACCACCTAGAGTCTCTTGCTCAGTCTTTTCTCCTTCTTCCTCATCAGAATCCCGGATGAATACAGTTTCTTTTCTTCGGGATTCAACAGTTGCATGTTCCTTGCGGTTGTCCTCCCCTTCAGTGGCTCTCTCTTCTTCTTCTTCTTGGTCATGCCCATGTTCTTCATGATGTTCTGCTTCTGGAATTTTCCTAGTTTCAGCCTCTTCCTCAAGGTTATCTTCTTCTTGTCCTTCCTTTTCCTTTTCTTCTTGCTCCTCAGAAAAAGGCATCTCTTTATCATGCTTGGGGCTTTTATCATGTTCCCCAGTTGGAGGCTCAATGTGCTCCTCCACTTTCTCATCTGCATCCTTCTCTTCATCAGAAGGCTACCTCTCTACTTCCTCTCCTACATTCTTGAGTTGCTAAGCCAACTCCTCTTCGAGCTCAGGGTCAAAGGTTTCTACAATATACTTGGTACCCGACTCTTTAGTATCTTCTTCAGATGACTGTCTCTTCCTCCTCTCCTTCACACACCACCTTATCAAGCACTAGATGTTGGTACTCAAGGTGCTCATGGTAGTCATCTGCTTCTTCCTCCATATCTTTTGTTGCCTCTCTTTCTTGCCGCTCCAACTCTTCTGATATTTGCATTGTCACTTTCATTTATGGTGGCTCGGTTGGAGGAGTGGGGAGATTCGCAACAAATTGTGCCAAGGCAGCATGTATGGTCGAGTTCATTAATACCCCAGATAGCTTCATTAGGATATTCTGCATGTGGCGAGTGAAGACCTCCGGGAGTGATAGAGCAGGCATTGGCATTGTTTCCATAGTCAATGGAAGAGATGTCATTGGAGACATTGAAGTATAAGAGAGTGGGGAAGTTGTAGATGAGGAATAATCTATGGTCACAACCTATACCATGGGTGGAGAAGAGGCAAGGTGGATTGAGATATCCACCGCGGGTGGAGAAGTGGCATCCATTTCCTGAGAAGTGGGCGGAGGGGTAGTAGTAGTAGCAATAGCAATATCAAAGGCAACAGTGATTGTGAGAGTAGAAGCAACAGGTGGGGATTTCAGTTGCTCTACCTCTAGTACTTCTCCTTCGTGGAGTGGATCCTCCTGGATGGTGGGCATCTTTGTGAAACTACCTGATTTCTTTGGTTTCTTGGAAGGTTCACCTTATGAAGCCTTTATTGCATACACCTTAGGCTTGGGCTGATGCTCAGCCATTTCTTTTCTCTTCCTTGACCTAGTGGCTGGAGAAGATTTTGAAGTTTCTCCCGATGGGGCAGCAGCTGTCCCACTATTAGTTTTGCTTGTCGGCTCATTCTCAAGCTCACCATATGTTAGGGTAACTCCATGCAACTTCAATTGGATGATTTTCCCATCAATCCACTCTTTGGTCCTTGCCTCGATCAACTTTATCAGAATATCGAGGTCATTGACCTCTTCCTCATTCCAATCAATTAATGGCAGCAGGAGATTGGCAACTGCACCATATCGAGGATCAATCACTGTATTTTCATCCTCCACCACTTGATCTAGCACAGGGAACAAGTTGACCTTCTTGACAAAGTATGTCATCATGTGCATGTAGTGCCTCATCCGCACTTCTTTATCATACCTATAGTTGGCCCAAAAGTCCTCAACATCATGTACATGGGTGTGCTCAATTGTGACCATCTTCCTAAGCTTGCCGTAGGGGTCCATCCGCGGCCGGGCAGTGTGGAGCTCTAGGTGGTATTCCACGAGTTCTATATTTGGATGTTCTGCACACTGGGATGTGTGGAGTTCATACATCCCTTGGCTGAAGGAAAGAGGATAAGGAATCCATGCCTTATGTTTGCTGCTTAGGAGGGTGTGTGCTCATTGCAGCTACCGAGAGAGCTCTAGCAATATTATTCGATCATTTGGGTACCGAGGCAGCTTATATGGTTTCTTCTCTGAGAAACCCTCGGCTCGGATGTAAGTGAATTTAGGGAATTGTATGAACAAGAAGTCGAACTGGTGAATGTAAGCATTGGCACTATGGGAGACTCTCCCTTCAAAATCACCCCCAAGCAATCTAATAACATGGCCTATGAAGGCGTCATTGACTCTGCAGTAGTTCCTCTTGAAATTCTTGTATTGGAGTTGAGGGTACCCATCATAGACCTTTAATTCCCTGCCTAGATCTATATTTGGTGACGCAAATAATCCCCTTTATTGGGTATGGTCAGCAAGCAAATAAATAAGGTAAGATGTCATATAGAAGCGCGAGGTCTTCTTCACAACCACAAATTGCTCGTGCAAGCAATTACTAATTATTCCTGCCCAATAGAACTTGGTTTTTCCCTGAAGGATCTCTTCCACGAAGTATAGCATCCACTCCTGAAAGAAGGCTACAGTTGGAAGGCCCATAACTCTGCTCAGTAAGGTTACCAAGTTGTGGTAATCCTCGTAGAAGTCGCTTCAAAAGAGCTCCTGGGGCACCTTGTTTACACTGCCCCTCTTTTCTTTTAGTCGGTATTGATTGATGAGCCTTTTGCACTTGAGGGGGTCCTCATCCCATGTCTCCTTGCCATCCTCCTTGGATGCTTCCTCCATCTTCCATCTCTCTAAAGGTAGGGTTATGGAAGGTCTTCCCTATTGACTTGGCAAACAAGTCAGCCAAAATATTCCCATCTCTATCCACTATTGTTCTAGACTATTCTTGGTATGCCTCCCTACAGCCCATTACAAGCTCAGGAGAAATGAGGGCAGGCGAGAAATCGGTAGCTTTGGCCAACCCACTACTTCTAATCTTTCTCGCACTTTCTGTTGTGGGGTTGATCCAGACCCTTTGCTTAAATTCATCAATATCTATGTGTCCCAAATTTTTGTTTGAGATTTCCCTCTAATCTGTGGTGACCTTGGAGTTGAGGGGTTCCCTTTGGAACTTATACTTCATCTGGTCCTTATCTTCTTTTCCCTTGGGTGCTTTAGCTGGCTTCTTTCCCTTATCTTTCTCCATGGTTGCCTTTGAAGATCCTACACTTGGTTCCATATATCTTACGAGTGAGAGAGAGGTAAGCACATTCAAGCATGAAAACAATGGGAAAGTTAGCCAAAATCCTACGAAACGATGTTAGATTAGATAATTAATCACTTAAGAATCCTAACACATCTTCCATATTGACATTAACCTTTCACAAGAGGGAGTTGAAACAATTCAGGCCTAGGGGTGCGAACTTCCCTGGGCTGGTGGATGTTCTGAAGCAGCTACAAAAGGGACGACAATCAGGGCATGGCAGCCCGCCTGTCTTGACCCGTCTTAGGATTTGATCATTGTGTGGGGTCTACCAAGGAGGTTACTCTATTTTAGCAAGTGGGTCAAGTTCATTTTGAAACTTTGGAGGCATTAGGTTCATCTTTCAGAAGTGTGGGTGCAGCAGGTTGCTTGGTTGTTTGGGGCCTGCCGTTGAAACGGCCCTGGGAAGACTGCAGCCCGCAAGCGGCGTTTCATCATGTGGGACCCGCGGACTCAGCGGACAGCATCAAAGTGCATTTGGAGCTTAAATCATCACAGGTCGGAAGGTGCAGGTGGACGTTGGGTCACAGCCGTTTGGAACGGCGAAGGTCAGACAACGGTCTAGCAGGAGAAACCCACATCATCAAGTCCGCAAAGGGTTTCGTTTGCTTGTTTATCATCAGTCGGTTAGGAGGCAATGGCAAGGTTGGGCCCCACGTAGCGGGCCGACGGAGGTCCATAGACATTTCTGGATGGCGGAAGTGAGATGGAAGTCCACGATCAGCCACTCGCAAGAGATAATCTGCCTAGGGCTTAGCATTACTCTATTTTTGCTTTTGGGTTTGGACGGACGCAGCGAGTTTGGGACCCACAGTGCGGAAGGCTGGCATGCAAAGGTCATTCAGAACGATGGATAAGCAACGGCGGCCCATGGACGGAAGTATGTGGGGCGAGGCCCGCAGAGAAGCTCAAACTTAATCATTTTAGGGTGCAAAGGAGAATGGTCATCAGAAGTGAGGTCAAGACCTGCGGATCAGGCAAACACTAAGGTTTCGCCATTTCGAGTAGTCGTTCATACATCGGTGAAATGCCAGCAGAGGTTCGTTGAGGACTTGGATGGCGCAAAAGAGGGCGGAGTATGATAGGCGGGAAGACGGGCCGTGAAAGCCGTGATCGGATAGCCATTTGGAACGGCAAAGTTTGGAGGGAACTCCGGAGGCGGAAGCCTGCGGATGCCGACTCAGGTGGGTCTAAAGATTGCTTCGTTTAGGCTTCAGGAAATTAAACCAAGTTCAAGGCGGCCAAGTGGAGGGAGCCTCCCGCCAGGGCGGACCCGATGGGGGCATTCTTCGTTTCAAATCTAAAGTATTTCCAAGGCAAGGTAACGACATTGGCTAGATTGCAAGCTCGTAGAGTATGGATGCTCTGGTTGAAGAACGGCATAGCGACCGTGAGTTCCGGAAGTGGTGCATGGGGCGATTTTTAAAGTTTGCTAAGATTTCAATTCATGGGTTTTGTGCACCTAGGTTTAATGTAGTCAATTTCAAGTTTTCTTCCTTCAGATTTAGCAATTTTGTGTGAGAATTGAAGAAAAACTTAAAACATGG
>VDFB02378027.1:0-49118 GCA_007258455.2 Sequoia sempervirens
CTGAGCCTACAGTTGGGGATGTAGGCCATTCTCATATAGTTTATGCTGCAATAAATAACCGCCAAGCCGATCATCAGAATACAGTGGTTGAGACTTCAGGTCAGTTATAGGGTGCTAGTGTTACTATTCTTTTTTATTTTGGAGCTACTGATTCCTTTATTTCACCTACTATTGTTGAGCGATGTGGTCTTTTGGTGGTAAAGCAAGATGGTAAGTGGCAGGTAGAATTGGCCTCTGGGGTGAAAGTAGTGGTAGAGAACCTTGTACATAATTGTGAACTTAGAATTGGTTCATTATCTACCTTAGTGGATCTTCATGTTACACCTTTAGGATCATATGATAGACCTATCTCTTTGTAGATGATTTCTGCTATGTAATTGAAGAGATGTCTTCGTTAGGGTTGTCAACTGTTTGCAACAACCGTTAATGATTTGGAGGAAGGAGAGAGTCGAGAGATATCTCTTGATGATCACCCTATCCTCAGGGAATTCGTAGATGTGTTCCCTGATGATAAAACCTGGTATGCCACTGAAACAAGATATTGATTTTAGAATTGACCTAGTTCCTGGAGCTGAGCCTATATCTCGAGCTCCATATAGAATGACTACTCAGGAATTAGAGGAGCTTCGTATCCAGTTGGAGGAACTTTTAGATAAGGGTTTTATTCGTTCGAGTGTTTCTCATTGGGGAGCACCTGTCATCTTCGTAAAGAAGAAGGACAGATCACTTATATTGTGTATTGACTATTGTCAATTGAACAAAGTAATGATAAAGAATTGATATCCTTTACCCATAATCGATGATCTTTTTGATCAGATCAAAGGAGCTAATGTGTTCTCTAAGATTGATCTGAAATAAAGTTACCATCAGTTACGTATTGTAGAAGCAGACATTCATAAAATAGCATTCTGAACTCGTTATGGGCACTACGAATTCATAGTAGTACCGTTTGGGTTAACGAATGCACCATCTATATTCATGAGTTTGATGAATGGTGTCTTTCACACATACCTTGATCATTTTGTCCTTGTTTCTTGATGATATTTTGATCTATTCGAGAAATATGAAGGAGCATGAAGAGCATCTGAGATAGGTATTTCAGTGCTTGAGGGAGAATTAATTGTACGCAAACCTAAAGAAGTGTGATTTCTTTCAGACTGAGGTGAAATACCTTGGTCATGTTATTTCTGGAAAGGGTAATGATGTGGATCCTTCAAAGATTCAAGCTATTGTTGATTGGCCTATGCCTACCAACGTAGCGGAGGTTTGTAGTTTTATGGGTCTTGCTGGATATTATAAATAGTTTGTTCAGGGGTTTTCTAGGATTGGGCACCCCATTACTTCTCTTCAGAGGAAAGGGTAGAAATTTGTTTGGATGGAGCAGTGGTAGTTGGCTTTTCAGGAACTTAAGGAAAAGTTGACTAATGTGCCTATATTAGTTGTTCCTGATCCTGCTAAGGATTTTGTTGTTTGCACTAATGCATCCTTGGAGGGTTTAGGAGCAGTACTGATGCAAGAAGGGTGTGTGATCGCTTATGAGTCTCTCAAACTCAAGGATCATGAACTAAATTATCCCACTCATGATTTGGAACTTGCCACAGTTCATTCATTAGTTCGATGGAGGCATTTCTTATTGGGTCACTACTTCAAACTTCATACTGATCACCATAGTTCACAATATATTTTTATGCAACCTAATCTAAATGCTAGACAGAGACGGTGGATGGAGTTCTTATGTGAATATGATTTTGAGGTGAAATATGTTTAGGGAAAAGAGAACGTAGTGGCTGACACTCTCAGTCGTCGTCGACATGAGATTTCTGCTATCACTCTTGAAGTAGAATTGAGGAGCCAAATTATAGCAGTACTTCCTACAGATAGATTGTATCAGGAGGTGAAGACAGAGATTGAATCAGGTAGACCTCTAGAGGGTCAATTTATAGGGTATTCTCTTGAACCAGATGAGTTATTGGGTCATTTAGACTGTATCTATGTACCATATTCAGAATGTCTTCGCACGTTGATTATGATTGAGGCACATCGAGCACCGTCCTCCGCTCATCCTAGTGTTAAGAAGATGCATGCGGATCTTTGACAGTTGTACTTTTGGCCTGGTATGAAACGTGATATTGCTGATTTTGTATCGAGATGTCTTGAGTGCCAGAGAGTCAAGGCTGAGCATCAACATCCCGCTAGATTATTGCAGCCACATCTTATTCCTGATTGGAAATGGGATATTATATCAGTTGATTTCATTATTGGATTACCTATGTCATCACGTCGACATGATGCCATTATGGTAACTGTTGATAGACTGACTAAGGTAGCACATTTTTCTCTAGTTCGATCATCTTATAATGCGTCATCTGTAGCTAGGATATTCATGGAGGACATTGTTAGATTGCATGGAATTCCTCATAGGATTATATCAGATAGGGATCCTGTATTTACATCAGCCCTATGGACTTCATTACAACATGCTCTAGGTACATAGTTGAACTTCAGTTTAGCGTATCATCCTCAAACAGATGGTCAGACAGAGAGAGTTAATCAAATTCTTGAGGATATGCTTAGAATGTATGTAATGGACCAACAATCACATTGGGAGGATTATCTGTACTTAGTAGAATTTGCCTACAATAATGGATATCAAAGTTTCATAGGTATGCCACCTTTTCAGGCGTTATATGGACGTCCTTGTCGGACTCCATTGAGTTGGGATCGACTTGAGGATAGAATGTTACTTGGACCTGAGATGCTTTGAGACATGGAGCAATAGGTTGATCGTATTAGAGAACATCTGATAGCAGCTCAGGATAGACAAAAGAAGTATGCCAATGCTCATAGAGTGGACCACTAGTTTTCAGTTGGTGATAGAGTATTTCTTCGAGTGCGACCACGGAAGAGTTCAATCTGTTATGGAAAAGGCTCTAAGCTTGCACCTTGATTTGTTGGGCCATTTGAGATTCTAGAGAGGATTGGTCCCATGGCGTATCAACTCACCTTACCACCCAGTTTGTCACGTATTCATGATGTTTTTCATGTGTCATTTCTTAGACCTTATCATCCTGATATTTCTCATGTACTTGATTGGAATGCGTTACAGGTAGAGGATGGGTAGCTGTCTTTGGAGCCCGCGGGCATTCTACAGCACCGGAAGCTCATTCTCAGGGGTCGAGATGTTGATCAGGTGAGGATCCAATGGGATCCTAGTCATGAGGCATCTGCTACTTGGGAGGATGTGACACGCATGAGGGAGCTTTATCCCTATCTGTTCGCAGGCTTTCAGGAGCAAGCCTGATCCTAGGGGGGAGGATGCAGTACCCCTCAATTTTTCTTATGTTTTTTGTTAGCATGTTTTCACTTTGATAGACCTTGGTACTTTGTTTTGGTGTATTCATCGTTGACATTAGAGCGATGGTCGATTTATTTTGTGATGTGATGATACATTGTATGGTGGTAAATATTTATGACATGCTTTATGTCAGTATAGATGTTTACTTCAAATGTTACTGCTATATATATATGCTTAGTGTAGATTAATTGTTATGTATTTTGTCAGTTTGTTGTGATATTGTATTGGTGAGAACGGAGTTGCATCACTCGCTTGCGAGTGCCCTGTGATTTCCGTGATTTTCTCTTCACGGTGTGTTTGAATCATGGAATATATATATGTATGTTATTCATTTGTTTGCAGGATTGCAAGTACATGACACTGACTCCACCTAGTTTCATAGGTCTGAGCATGTCCAGACTCAACAGTAATGTTGATTGGGAGGTAGTAACAATGTTTTTCCTAGTCTAGCCTCAAACCTAGTCACACTATGTCATTAGGTTAGGTCTAGTTTTTTTTGGTTGTTTCGTCTGTGGCTGCCTTGATTATTTGTTATGAAAGGTTTATTTTGTGAATTTCATGTTAGATTAATGTTCCTTTTAATTTAATGCTTATTTAAATTAATTTTAAATATTGTAGATAAAAGTTTTATATTTTATTTAATTAATTAAATTAGTTTATTTGGTTAAATAATTTAATCATCGTGATTAAAGTTATTTTATTAAATTAATTAATTAATTAATTAAAGTTACTTTTATTTGAGAGAATAGATTAAATATTCATTAAATGCTTTTGTGGGAAATGGAATTTTAAATATGAATTAAAATGAAAAGGAAATTAATTTTGAAATTTTAAATTCTTGATAATTGAGAGAAGAAATTATCCGTGAGTTTGTTAGAAGATATTTTCTTGATTTGCCATGTGTGTTAGTTGAATTAAATGCAAAAAAAAATCTTGTTGAGGATTTTCTCGGGAAAGAATATTGCCAGATCTAGGAAAGCAAGAAAACACTTCATAGGAAAAGAAAGAAAACAGAGTTCTACTAAAGAAATTGTGAAATTTTGTGATTTCTTTTGGGTTTTGTTTTAAAATTTCTGGAAGAAGATTTGGGTTAATTTCTAGTTTAGTGATTTGCATTCTTCTGAAAGTGGACATTTAAAAGGGCTTTGGAAGTTGCACGCAGCATGTAGAGCTTTTCTTCATCTGTCAATTTTTCAAGCTATAGGAATATAGGTTCTTTTCTATTTATTTATTTATTTGATTTTGTGATTTGAAAAAATTATTCGTATAAAGATTTAGATTGTAGAAGTTTCGTTAATTTGTGAAATTATAAGATTGCCTAAGGAAATAATATTTGATTGAAGCTTTTGTTCTTCTCGATAAATTATTCTGTAGAAAATTTGTTACTTATTTGTGTAAATTTTGAAATAAAACTTTATAGTGAAATTAGAGAGCAACCCTAAGGGTTATTATTAAACAATAGAAAATTTTGAAGAAATCTTCGTAGATTTATAAAAGAAGTTTTCTGTTAAATTTGGGGAAAAGAAACCTCAGGGAAGAACTTTGCTAAACTTTTCCTATAGAAATTATTTTGGTAATTTGAATTGAAAATCCTATGTTGTTGAAATTGAAGATCTTTGACAAAATTTGTGTTAAATTGTTAGATTTCTCTCAATTTCCTATAGAAAACCCTGTTGAAAATAATTACTTGGTTATAATATTTTATTTATTGTTTAAATTGTGTATATATTTATATATATATATGTATATAAATAATATATATACATATACATATACAAATATATACAAATGTATTTTATTGTGGAACTATTTTTTAAAAATTTTATTTTCTATAAAACAACGAAATTCAGTACACGATTTTGTCTGAAATCGCGAAATCATTTTTATGGAAATTTTTTTATGAAATAAATTTAGGTTTTCGAAAAAAAATTGTGGGCGAATGGTTGTGGTTGTCCCCACAGTCGCCACCCCTAAGGGAGGCTATGGTGGGAGTAGCCCAGCGCCGCCCCACCTCACAGGCATGTGCCCTTATAGGGAGTCGGCGGCTATGAAAGAATATGCAGACCTTAAAATGGCACGGCTGTGTGTAACACAGACCCTATAATATTATTTTTAAATGTATTTCACCATTGGTATAAGTTCGGATTTTAAATGTGATTTGCTTTATTTAAATGGATTTCGAAGTATAAGATATATATATTTATATTTGTATGTATATATGTATATATATTTGTATGTATGTATATATATACTTATATAGTTTGAGGAAATAACTTAGTATTTGAATAAGATTTCTTTATTAGATGTATGTAAATGTATGAGAATAATTATTTTTAAAACAATAAGATTGAAAGAGAAAATTTGATATTTATTTTTATGTGAAATTGAGAAAATCAGAATTAGATTAATTGATTCCATTTCTTTTATTGTTTGAGAAAAGAACTTTAATCAAGTTGATTTGATTGGATTTAGTAAATCCTAAATATTAGATACTTATTGTGTCTAAATTTGCTTTAAATTGTATTTACTCTTGTTGGGAAAATTGGGGTTATATGGGATTATAAGTCTTCCAGATGTAATTGTCTTGAGAGGGAGTTATTTTTATGATGGTTTCATATTTTGAATAAACTAGGGTAGTGCACATGATTCTGTTTGGTTTTTTGACACCTAGTTCTATGAACAGGTTGTGATGTCCTTTGTTATATGATTGGTATTTGATGCTAGTTTATGTGCACTTTGTTTACCTTAGTTAGTGGACTTAGATTCCTTGTATTATTATTAGGGGAGTGGCTCTTTATGAGGGCTGGCACACAAAGTGGTGCCAGGGTAACTCATGTAGAGTTAGCTAATCAGTGAAAACTAAAACATCTTAGGTAGTCTAAAACCTTTAACTAGATTAATAAGCCTCACTCATTGACTCAAGGGCTAGTTCAGACTTGGGAATGAGTCAAGAAGGCCTGGAATGGAAAAATTGATATCTAGTCAATATGAAAGATATTCGATTCCGCAACAGATTGCATGAGGGGCCGAGTTTCGTAAGAGGTTACCAGGGTAACCCAAGTTGGGGGTTGGAACCTAGGAAGAAACACCTAGGTAACCTATGCAACATTGTGATGACACTCCACCTATAATAATAGTGACCTTGTGAACTTAGTATATTTGATCATTTGTTCTGGAAGCAATGTAACCAATAAGTTAAGCTTGTACTTGTATAGTTTTGTCTATGGTTTTACTTGTGTCTAGGGTTTGTAGGTTATGTTTAGGGAACTTTTTTACTATCTCCTAGCACGGGTGGTGGGCCTACGGGTACCACATGGTTGGGTGGAACGTGCACCTTACCCTGTTGGGTCCCCAGTTCTTGTTCAAGGCAATGAGTACTTCTTAGATGGAGAGCTCATGGGTGGAAATGTACTCTCTTATTTGTATCAGTGGAAACTTTATATATGTATCACTCCTCAATTGTTAACGAGGTGAACATTTGTAATATGTAATTGTACATTTTTATATGACCTACCTCATTTGGAAAATGAGTATTGTAATGTTATTTCAAATGCAATGTAAGAAAGAATCTTATTTGTACTATATATCTTCAATGAGGTAATTTTAAATGTTATTCAATGTATGCTCTTAATTTTATGTGAATTAAATACATGCTATGTTAAATACTATTGTCATCTATGGGATTTTCAAGTAGTGTGTCGTCGTGTATTTTAGAGAATGTTCGCAATTAATAAAATTTATATTTACACTTTTTTAAAAAAATTATTACACTATCGTAGTCAATGCAACATTCTTTAGGTTACAAGACGGGGCATTACAATACTTTCTTAAATAGGTAATGTGGTCAAGGTAGTCAAGTCTAACACAATGACTAACTAATCCTTCAAGAATGGAACACTTGTTAACTCACAGGACAAGTGTTCTTATGAGTGTCAAGTGACCATGCAAGAGGTGTCTCACAAAGTGAGGAAACTTGTCTCAACCACATGAGGTGAGAAAAACTCTAGAATAGCCTAAGTAAACTTAAAAGTAAATGTGAATAGGTCAAACTAGAAAGTGGTGACAACTAGTTATCTAATGACACTATTTACACTAACAACTCCCCTTAGTGCAACTTAGGGAATAACTTGTATGTATGATGATGAGTCTCGACTACTAGGCCATGTTAGTGTGATGGAAAAATACCGGTATTGGTTGAATTACACTTGATCCATGAAGAATCAAAGCATAACGGAACCACCAATACTCAAATCTCAACAAGATCAATCAAATGAAATTGAAAGTAAACATTTTATCAAAACCTAACATACTAAATTATGAAAGCTTTCAAAACATCTATTCTAATCTATCTAAAACTTATCTTGTTGTGGAATTGGTGTCGTGTTGATGTGGAATGACAACCCTTTCCCAATCCCATGATTACTTCAAGCCTATTTTAGTGGATTATATGCAAGAGAATCGATGAAACCATAGTGATTGATGTATGAAAACCTAGATTATGCTAAAAATAAACATGATGCAAGCTAAGTTACCATGATTTTATATGTTATAAATGATCTAATTATGTTATTGCTAAGATAATCTAAACTAGAATTATGCTAAACGATGAAAACCCTAATTCCTATACAAGCTAAGATGGATGCATGGAAGCCATTAATGGATGCTCTAAGCTATATTGCAATGAAAATGAACTAAAACAAGATAACAAGTAATAGATGAGTGTGTGTGAGAGTGAATTCAACAGCATAAGTTTGCAATTGAAAGATGGATGTATGAGTTTCAACAACATAAGTTTGCTCTAAAAAAGATGGATCCATTTGTCTCCAAATAGTGATCTATTTATAGGAGAGCAAATGAGGAATGAATGGTTGAAATTTAAAAGCTTAATCAAGTTCAAGATGAAGGGGATAAGAGGCATGGATCATGGATTCTCATCAACGGATGAGAATGCATGATGATATTTAATCAAAGGCTCACACTTGTCTCAAATAAACACACTTTTGACCTACTCACATGGGTCACAGGTAACTTGCTCAAGAGGTCGAAGTTTTAGCTTGTTCAAGAAGCCAAGTGAGATGATTGGAGAGAGAATCTTCCTTTGGGTGAGGAAAAATGTAATTTACAAATTAAAACAAAGTTTTAATTGTACAAAAAGGGGATAAGAAATATTCCCTTTGCTTAGAAGAAAATTAGTTTAATTGCCAATTAAACAAGGTTTAATTTATGCAATTAGGGAATTAGAAGAATTAAGAGATATTTATTAAATTAGATGATTTAATAAATAGAGGAGGGGTGAAATGATATTTAATTAAATAATTTAGGGTTATTTAATTAAATAAGATGACTTGGGTGATTAAATTAAATATTTTGATGTATTTAATTTAATTAGATGAAGTGTTAGTGTGAAAAGAGATAAATTAACTCGATTTAATTAATTAGGCTAATGGATGAAAATGATGCAATTAATTAATTAGCTAGGCTAATTAAATTAATTAAGCCAAAAGAGGATGGATTAAAGAGGAAATGTTGTTAGTAAATCTGATTTAAGTGTATGACATTGATCAGGGCATTTTTCAGTGTCTACAGTTAGGTACTCATATAAAGTGGAGAAAAGGAGAAAAAACCTATGGGAAATAAAACCCCTCTCCAAAAGATAAATGATAATGAAGCCCCCCATAAGATGATGATGAATTCTCTGAATGTTGCTCAAATGCTCCATGTGAATACTGATGTAGAACACATACTAAAGAAGTGATATGAAGTCTTGCACTATAAAGAATTATTGGATGCTCTTGGTGAAGCGCTTTTGAATTTTGATGCAAGAAGTGATATTCTACTATAAAGAATATCTCAAAGCTCTCAGTGAAGCATCTATGGAATCTCATGTACCAAATGATGGTGTGTGAGTTGATCATATTTTCAATCATTTCACATTCATTTCATTGAAAACTTGGAGTCATGGAAGAAATGTAAAGGAAATATAAAGTTCCCAAGGCACAATGACAATGATAACCCCCCTTGATTATGTTGATCCCCCCTGAATTGGAACTTTATATGTTTTAGTGCATATAACAATTTTAATGTAATAAATAATAACACTTTATGATTGAGTGTGATATTTTTTCCAATGAAATAGGCAAGTGATATTCACTTTCATAGAAGTATTACTCATTTTGAGTAGCTAATAAAAAGATAAAATAATTATATGTGCCTAATTTTGCACTTAGAAACTTTAAATTGTCCTATTAAAGGAGGAGACAAAATACGTGTTAAACAACACATTTTTCACATTGTCTTGATGCTAAAGTCTTCAGAGTGGAATGAGATTTCCATTGACTATTCACAAGCAAAATTTCGACTGGAACAACTTGAAGTTACAACAAAATGAAAAAGACCCCCCCTTTTGCAAACACTTCGTAAGCCAAACAATTAGTCTTGATCACTAGTGGTTAGCATAAAATATTAGCAATTTGTTGGGTGGTTAAGACATTGTTACAATTAACTTTTAAGTTAAAATGATAATAGATTTTATGGTTAAATTAACATAAAAGTTAGCCATAAATATAAAATTAAATGCTATTTCAACATTTTCTAACCATTTAAATGCAAAATCCAACCTATTAACCATATAAACCGCATGCATGGAGTTCTTGGATTGAGATGCAGGCAATAGTTCAGGAAACTGCCCGAGTCAAGGGGGAAGAAGCCATTGGAAGCATGAATTGGAGGCTACGTGCAAGGGATATGCCGCATGATTGGGAAGATAGTTGACCAAGTCGACTTTATCTGCAGGTTGATGAAAATAATGCTCATCCATGTGGGAGGTGGCGTGTTACAGAGGTTGCTAATGGGGGAGAAGATAATCGACCAAGTCCAATATGGAGATGTGGCGGCCTAGAGGGAAGGCGTAGTATGTAGAAACCATCATTTGGTCGATGTGTGTGAGCATAGGAGGGACAAATCACAGTCACACAACCAAGGATTTCTATGAATCCACCACAAAAAGAAACTATCTTGAATGGAAGTTGTTCATACAAACAATGGATCCCCAAGATGAACACAAATTTGATCCTTTGGAAGTTGTTCATCTCCAACTAAGTCGCATGGTGTTGAAAGCCTATAGCAGGCCACAATAGAGTTGAGGAACTATTGAGTTAGTCGCCTCCTAACGTCTCAATGCCCACACATGAGGTTGCTAAAGACTATAGTATCCAGGTAGTTAGATCGACTACTCCTATGCGCTGGCCTTCAATCAATTTGAAGGTTATTTCATATCTTCTTTCAATCAATTGTAGGCTTTATTCTTCACGCCCTTTGCAATTCATAGTGGCTCAATGTATCAGTTGGAAGATCAACCTCATGCTCTACCTAATTCCAAGGCTTTGGCTATGTTGTTCACCTCTCTTTCTATGCCTTTCACCATAGTTGTGCCATGGAAAATGCTACGCCTCAATAGAGATTACTTGTACATCATGCCCATGTACAGATGACACCTCAAAGGAGATTTACAAATGCTTGAAGTTGTCCTCACGACACTAATAGAATGAAAGAAGCGAGCATAAAAAAGGAATAGACAATTCATAAATGGTGCATGTAGAACAAGAGGATAGACTCTCACAGCCTCCACATGAAAATAGACTCTTTCCTAACACAAATTTTCTACCCATGCATAGGAAAAGAGATCAACCTCAATGAAATCACACAAGTGCATGTGAATCACATTAATCTCAAACAGAATATGAGTTCATGCATAAATAGACATCAATTTTATGTGCAAATCAAATTGCATAGAACTCTATAGTAGGTTAGTTGTAAGATTTTGGGAAGGGTTTTGCTTGCATGGCTCTGATGTCGTGTTATGATTTCCAAGATCATAAAGAAAAAACCAGAAATTTTCATAAAAACACTTGCACACAATGAGTTTAATTTACATTATCAAAGAGATTGACACAAGAGTTGATTAAAATGTACAATGTAACCTTGCTTAAATAGGCATGATGGTGATGATAACTTAACTAGGTCAAAATAGAAAGTGACAACAACTTAACTAGTTATATAATTACACTATTTACAGTAATGACCTAAACCTTAGCAAGAGGGAAATCCTAATCTAACCAAACAAAGATAAAAAAATGTTTTAGGAATGTTTCAATGTTTTTGGATTTTTGGTATAAGGCTACAATAATGCACTTCGTATTCAAAATGCACAACAAATAATATATATTAACAACCCTATAATTATTTAATAAAGGATTAACACCTCTTGTGGGCTCACTAGAATACCATATACCAATGGTATGGCTAGCTATGGAATACAAAGTCATGTACCACCTATGCACCCCTTACCGTGAAGGGTTAATTATTTTCCAAAGTAAGCTCTATTTCAACCACTCAAAAGTACATTGTGAGTAATGTCTTCAAAGAGTATTTATATAATGCACCACAAGAGGGAAATTGAAAGGTCTTATCTAGGCTTTACAAATCATTCTAGGGGAATCATCTAAATACCACAAGGGTGCATGAGACTTAATTTGTGAATATGAAAGTGAACATACCAAACAACTTGGAGTAGAGGGCAACCCACTCTTCCCCTTCACTTCTCCAAAGTATAAAGTTCTTGGGGCTTAACTTAAATGAAAAAAATCCCTTCCATGAGGTGTGTATTTCAATTTGCTGCTCACTTTTTACACTATACCAGAACACTAGAGTTGAAGCCATTCCCTTGGTGATGAAATCCAAATTAGGCCCCCTAAAAGGAAAACAAGATATCACTTATGTATTATCCTCAAAATCACCCTAGGGTGTGAGAGACTTGAGTGTATGTAAGTGTATGTCCTAGGGACTAAAAGACTCTTGTTTATTTTAAAGCCAAATTGAAATGTATGAATATATTTTAATCTAATTTTTCAATGGTGAGAAATTTTTTTTAAAAAAACATAGCAAACATAAATAAAAAGGTTTAAAATAATCTTCAAGAGGACATGTCTTGCAAAACCACAAGATTAATAGATTCTTTAGCAATGTCTTGGACCAACATTTTGTATGAAATGACTATTAGAAACTACAAAAATCAAGTCTGCACACAAAATGGATTAACATAAACTTGAAAAATGGAGGGGTGAAAAAAAAAGAATATATTAAAATAAATTGTCACTATGTAGTTCTTAGAAAAATTGAAAGTTTTCAAAAAGTAGTACTTGATTTTGAGTTCATTTGTGCAAGTTATGGAGCTTTGAAGGTGTCAAAATGAGAACTACACATACACAACTAAGAAAAAATGGAAAAAATGGAAAAAAAAATATGAGATTTGAGAAAAAAACTAGTTGGTCTATGAAGAGCATGAAATTATAACTTAAAAAAAAAAAAGATTGCATGAAAAAGGGTATTCATATGAGTGTTTTATACTTGTTCAAAGTCACCCTTATGTTTTGAAAATTTGCAATGGATAAAGCCTAGGATGCTACTAGCCAATGGGTGGCTTGATAGTGGTGCTAGTTAGAGAGATGGAAATTGGATGGTGAATTTGAAATTTTATTATTAAAAATGAATTATGATTTTTGAGAAAAAAAGATTTTTTTTATTTTAAAATTTTAAAATTTTAAAATAAAAAATAAATTATTTTAAAAAAAAAATTAAAGACTAAAATTAAAATACAATGGTAGGAGGTAACCACCCAACTATTGGCATAAATTCTCTAGCAAGGGCTTTTAAGCCCAATGGTGGGGGTGCAAGACCTAGTGCCTACCACCATAAAGTGGCAGGATAGGCCTGCATGCTTGCATGCCTTAATTTTATTTTATTTTCTTTTGGAATTTTATTATTATTTTTTAAAAATAAAAATAAATGAAAAATTAATATTTTTTGTTTTTGTTTTTGAAAACTAAAAAAAGTACATGCACAATTGTTGCATGACCTTGAGTTGCATCCTAGGGCTATTTTTTTTGCCTGAAATTCACTTGGTCTATTTTTGTGATTTAGCATGCAATCTTTAGGTTTTGGCACCTTTCAGACATAATGGCAAGGTTTGTTTCATGCCAAAATTCTTCTAAATACCTATGACCTACAAATTTTTTCATAAAAACTCTACAAGTAGCACTTACCAAATTAAGCTCAAGAAAACTCAAGATCAAGGTTAAATTTGGATCAACAATGGTTAGTGTTTCAATTCAAGTTCACCAAAATGTATGCATGCAAATTAAATAAAGGAAATGAGCATCAAAATGAAATCAATTCAATACTCAAATCAAACACATACAAACCTCAAATTAAGAATATTGTGAGTATTTTCTCGTTGTGGAATGTGGGTTCTCAATTCGCTAGCATAACATTAGCATTTCCTAAATGACAAACTAACAAAATTTTGATATGAAATAAAATTCTTGTGAGAGATGGGTTTGATTTATATACTTTCAATGGAATCAAATGAATGGTTAAGATTCAATTTAGAACCTCAGATTTGATCCATGATTTTTGGATTGATGAAGAGATGTGGCAAGCATGGGAGAGTTGCACATTATTTTAATTTTTAATAAAAATAAATATAATTTGTCAACTCAATGTGACTGTAGAGTTAACATATCTAATTGATGAGATAATTGCTTACATGAAGGAGTTAACTAAGTGCATGAGAGAAGGGGAGTTGACTATTTGCATGAAATAGTTAACTAATTGCATGGATAAGTGAAGTGGATTTGATTAATGTGTGAGACTAAGAGTAATTTTGAGTGAACTTATTAGATTAGGTAGTCAAGTAGGTGAGGTGGAATTAATATTAAATTAATTTATTAATGGATAACATGTGAATATATAAATAAATAATTAGATTAATGAATAATTAAATGGATAATAATGGATAGTAATTTATTAAAATAATGAATAATGGTTACAGCCTAATTTAATTAAATAACTTAGAACTTATTTAATTCAATTATTAGGCATTAGGAGTCTTAGGTGATGAATTGACTATAAGTTCATTAGCAATGAATGGATGATAAGGTCCTTGGAGATGAATGGATAAATTAGGTGATATAATGAATGATTAGGTGATTATTTAATGAAATGGATAATTAGGTGATAAAGTGAAATATTAGGTGATGAGTTGATGTTAAGACGACAATGTGTACCTAATTGACTAGGATGAAAAGATGAAGGTGAAGATGATATTATTTAGGTATTATATTTCTTACTTAAAAATTTCCCTTCCATACCATCCTATTTGTACACAATTTATTATTTTCTCTTCCTCATCTCATTCATCTCATCATCTTGTCTTTTTTGTTGATTTTTTTCATTTAATTACCAATTTTTCATCTCCCACCTAAAAGAACCTATATTATTTTGCTAAACTATTAGTGTTTCTAGGGTTTTTTTTATAATGATTATACACAAATTAATGTTTCACAAATACTGTCTCCTAATAAAATAAAATTAATTAATATTCATAAAGCTTAGACTAAAAAATTAAAAGAAGATAATATTAGAAAAATGATAAGAAATGGAAACATGTGTGCACTAATATATGAAATGAGGAAACAATAATTAAGGAATCAAATGCACTTATTATAGCTAGAATGGGATGAAACTAAAATAAAGAGATACCAAATTAAATTTCATTAGATTTTGATCCAAGGACTTGGTAAAATAGAAACCCTATGCCCAACCCTAAGGAGATGTATTATGGTGGTGGTGATGTCCTTTATGCTAGAATGACCCAAAAATTAATGAATATTTAAAGTTCAACTTGTTGATCACTTCTCAATATGGACACCTATCATGGAAAATATAGAGAATGGATTAAAATTAAGAAACATATTAAATCTAAGCCAAAATACACTATTAAAGAAAAGATATTTATAAAATGATAGATATGTCTAGAATATAGAGTTATGCTCTGATACCTAATGTCATGTCTACATTTTACACACAAAATAACCTCTTACTGACTTTGGGTTGGCTTAACGTACCTCTTACATTCCTTCATGTCAAAATTCCCCCGCTCCCAAAACCTATATCTGCAAAGGTCTGCATGACTTGGCACACGCATAAGATCAAGTGTAGTTAACACATGATCACCAAGACAAACTATACAAAACAAAAGGTAGTTATTGTTGTGATTGCCCTATTTGACATGTATGCAAATGTGGAAGCATATAAAAGGCACATGGACTAATAGAAGGAATGCTCCTCCCCATCAAAACCAAGCTGCCTGCCAAAATCTCTATGCTCCCACCAAAAACATAGGCTCTCCTTTTTGGAATGTATTTTCTCCCCAAAATAAAAAGTGATTTAATACAAGAATAATCAGTAGTTGCAACTACCCTGGAAGATATGCATGCAAAAATGTGGATGCAAAGACAAGGCATGTGCAACGATTGGCAGGAGGCTTTGAAGAAAAGTGGCAATCATATATTCAAACCCTTTTCCATGTCTCCAAGAGAGTTAATGATATTTTTTTTTATGTTGATCTCATGATTTTCCAGAAATGAATGCACCAACCCCTTTGATAAATACTTATGAGGCTATTTGCTTTACCTTTTCTCTTATCTTTTTTTTTATTATTTATTCAAAGTTAGGCTAATTTGTATTTTATATTTCCATGGACACTCATTTATATGTTTACTTAGATTTTTTATTTTGTAATGCCCACTAAAGAATGGGTTAATTTAATATTACTATTTAACTAGTTTAAAAAAAAAAAACAATGATGAACTACTAGCTCTTTTATTCATGAAAGCACTGGAAATAGTTAAGAGATTTTTCCACTACTATTGAACTAAGATTCTTTTATAAGTTTTATATATATATATATATATATATATATATATATCATTATTTTTATATTAACCAAATTTTCAAGCAGTGATGAATACACTTCCATGGTACAACAAAATAATGGAATAGTTAATATGTGATGGTAAAATGTTAATAGTTAGAGATTTTTTGCTTAAATATAGATATTTAAATATCAACATAAATTTTATTCTTCACTAAACAAGAAGACTTAGTATTACTTGTTTACTCCTAGAATATAGATATAAATACATTTAAATAATTTACATGTAAATGTATTCAAACTTTACTCAAACAATTAAATAAATTTAAGCATTTGTGTGTGTATATATAATATATCCAAATCCAAGATCTATAGGTCATTAGAAGGATGAAATTTCAATTTGGAATGATACTAAACCAAGGAATTGGTCATTTGAAAAAAACTATGCCCAGCCCTAAGGAGATATCCTACCATTGTGCCTAATTCTAAGGAGATATCCTCTCCTAGGACCCAACTCTAAGGATATTTCTAAGGGATAGCCAAGTCCAAAATGTCAAAATGAGCTAAAATTTATAGGTACCTCCATCTCATCATTTCAAACATACTTGAATCTTCATAGTTCTCAATATTATCTATCACTAAAAAAGCACATTGTTGCTACAGATTGAAACTTTCAATTATGCTCACACTAACATTGAATCATTTTGCAACAAAATCTAGAGTTTCTTTCAAATCAAAAAATACCCATCTGGGTTCATCATGAAAATCTGATATAAAGGCTAATATGGTGAACATCTTACAAGAGTTAAAAAATGAAAGCCATTTCATGCATTATGACAGGTTGTGGCCAAGCAAACTTTTTTTTCTGCAAAATGTGGAAAATCCACCTGGGGTTTCAAGAAAAATGAAGCAACATTGCTATTCTATAGAAAAATGGAGTACATTTACGTAGCCATCTACATTTCTATCAAAGAAATTTGAGTTTCTTCGAGAAATCAGGAAACCCACTTGGGTTCTGTTCAAAACACTTGCAGATACAAAATATGTGCTATAAGAAACCCATTTAAAGGTTTTTGCAAGTGTATTGCAAAGTAGAAAGGAAATGCAAAGATATAGAGAAAACCCATTGTCAAAAAATGGAGGTTAAGCTAACATGATGTTTCATTTTTCCTCTCATTTCTACATATCAAAAACCCATAGGGGTTGTTAGAATACCTTTAGATGAAAAGAAAAAATCAAATGACATGATAATCTTTTTTACATGAAGCTAAGCCAAGCAAAAAAGAAAAACAATATTTTGTGTTCATGGCCGCTGCCAGAGACTTGTTTTCTTTAGGTAAAACAACAGAAACAACAATAGGGTGTCCCTATTATCAAATGCAAAGAAGAAAATGAACATTTGTGTTATCTTTTCAATATGGAGAAACAAAAAACATGGGTTTTCTTTTGCTCAAAATTAAAAAAAAGGAGTTGATTTAACTCACCTAAAGCTTTTCCTCACAAAAAATCTTGTAAAAATTTCATGCTTTCACTTCTAATAAAGCTTCATTTGAGTTTTCATGATGGTTGTAATGGAGAAGAGAAATAAAAAAGAGAACAAATGAAATATAAGAGTTAGAAGATACTCTATAGGCCGCAACATTTACTCATCAAATGAATCCAAAAGGTGGAAAAAATGCAAATTCTAGGCCACGAGATGAGCCTTTACCTATTGTCAAGGTTTTTCCCTCAGTGAATCACCAAAAAACTAGAGTGAGTCTCCATGTTTTCCTCATGTTTGTTCAAACCCCACGGCGGCAGAGTCTTCTTCTAGATTCTTCGATGACCAAATGATGATGTTTTTAAATTATTTGGGTGTTTTGATGATTAGGGTTTGACCCCATTTGATGGGATGGGATTTTCTTGCCATGTTTTTAAAAATAAAAAAACATGTGTTAATGCATGGGGGCTAAAATCCATGTTTATTAACCTAGGCATTCTTGCCTTAAGTCCTTTTCCCCTTGTTAAAAACATTGTTCCTTTTCAAAATTTTGTGAAGTGTTTCAAGCAACCTATGAAGTGTGCCAAATCAGGTCATTCCTTTGACCTTTTGATCATGAATGCCTTAGTGGCTTGAGCACTTGGAATATGCTTTCCAAGGAATTTGGAGGTCGGCCATATTGGCCAGGTATTTTGGAGACTATGATGCCTTTGCAAACATACGTATTGCCATGTGAGTAAAATGTAGAATAAGGTAGGTTGAGATGGTCAATGCCTTGGAAGCTTTTGAAAGATTTTAAATATGACATTACATGTTACATTTTATTCCATATTTGAAGATATCATGTAAGTGATTTGAAAATTGCTTTTATTGTGCCTTTTAATGCAAATGTAACACAAGGAGATGGTGGGGCCCTTATTCTTGTTTTGAATTGTAAAATGACTTTTTTAGTGATTTTTTATGAATCACTTAACCAAGATCATTATCTTAATACTTTTTGGAGTCTCATGCTTCAAAACATACATATTGTATGACTTGTGTGTGGGTCAAGACTTGTGTGAAGACCAATTATGACTTGAGAGGTGAGGAATGTGAGGGATGCTTCTTTGACTAATTTGGGAGGAAGGGAAGTTGTTTGGAGGAATTTTTGTCAGATTTTTGGTGTGACTATTGACTTGGCTTATCTTTTCTTCATGTGGAGGACAATTTAGAGAGGTTCTAGAAGGTTCATTTTGGCCTTTTCTATTGTATTTGACCAAAATCTTCTGGAAGCATTTGTGTGAGGGGTTTTGGTGGGTTTTTGATTAAGTATGTTCATTTTTTTAACATTTTGGCCAGTTCTTTCTTTCCAGTAGTAGGATAGCTTTGTTTTGGAGCTATTTTCATGGAGCAATATTGTAATTCAGATGGGCCTATTATACAGTAAGCACTTTGAATTAATAAAGTAGAGCCATTTTATCTTCTCTCTTCATGTTTTATGGTATGCCATTAAGGGCTGATTAGTTTTTCTTGTGAAAATTCATCTTTCCTTGCAAACTTGTCTAATGTTTATGCATCCATTTAGCAGAAAATGCATGTTTACAAGTTATAATCTATGTTGATTAGTAGTGTTGTTAATTGTGAAACCCTTATTTTTTTCCTTTTAAAAGAACTATTACATACCTCTTTATAAATCATTTATGTAAACTACATTGGAAAGTGAGTTGTGTGAGTCATGCTTTATGATTTTAATTTGAAGGTGATAAGTTGTTAGCAAGTCTAGGTTGTTTTGGTGCATCACCTTAGGTTTTTCCAGCTTTAAGTTTATTTTCATGCAATCCTTACCCTTTACCTTCAGAGATTAATAGTTAGGTGACATCAAATGGGGAAGCTGACCCATAATCCGGAGGTCTACTTTTGAACAAGTTACCCACAACCTAAAAGTAGTCTCATATTAGTCCAAATTTGTTGAGTTCATTTAAAGCTTAGCAAATAGGGTACATATTTAGGAACCTAATAGTTTTAACACGCTCAGTGGGACAAGTGAACTACTTCACAGTTCATTTTATGAATTTTGTTATTGTTGTTTGGTGTGTGCAACTTTAGTTTTAGCCTTTTAGAAGCATTTTCTTTACATACCTGGCGACTTTGAGAAGTTTAACTGGTTTCGGTATGACCAGGTACTTGTTAGTTTTAACTAAATTTGATTTTTTTTTATTTTCCAACTCTAAATGAACAAATATGTCTACATTTCATGGAAATATGTCATATTACCCATGATTCCATGAAAATCATGCATATATGACCTCTTACTAGCCATACCACACTGAAAAGCTTGCTAGTTTTATTTCAAATAAGTATGTGACAACAAGTTACCAACATCCTCATTATGCCTCCTACCCTCCCACTCCTGCTCAATCTCAATATTAGCCAGTATATGCCCAGAGCAAGCCTCAAGATGGATATTGTGTTCCAAAAAAATAATCATGTTCTCATTTGCAGCCCCAAAATCCTAATGATATGGGGATTAGCAATATTGATAGTATATTGCTATATTTTTGTAGGCAATTGGATAAGATCAATAAAGAAAAAGAGTATCAAATGTAGGAACAAGAGTCTAATATTCATCAGGAAGAATTAGCCTACCAGGCATACATTCAAGTGCAGGAAATGGAGATTCAAAGGACACAGCATGAGGAATGTCTGGAAAAGTAGATGGCTGCAAATGAATGCCAACTAAGGTATGAGACTCAGGCAACCCTTCCCTTTCCTAGTTTCAACGCAATTCCTCCTACAATGTTGAATCACCTTGTTAATGAGGAGGTTTCCAAGCACAAGTTCCCTAGTTTTAAACAAGAGAAACCTTTTGATCCCATTAGTGATCCTACCAATGAGCCTTCTACCCATAGGTTTCCAAGTTGGAAATAGTCATTTTCCCTACCCTGCGAAGTTCCTCCATCTATCATGCAATTGGAACCATGCTCTAACATCCAGAAAGAAAAAGAAGAGTAGACCCTTGGCCTGCACAACTCGCTCAACATAGAGGAGACTAGGAGTGTGAACTTGTTGCATTTAGCCATGGAAGAATATAGGCTACAACTGCAAAAGGATGAATAGGAGAGTATTTCTTAGGATATTTTTTGCAATGTCTTAGCTAATGATCCTCCTACTATTGTCAAGGATAGTGAAAATGTTCTAACAGGACAACAAGTTGAGGAAGTGAAAAAGGTTGTTGTAGAGGCCCAACCATCAGTTTGGATTGATGAATTTCCTGCTTTTGTCAACAAGGATGAATATTCAAATCAACAAGAAGACATCAAGCAGTATGGTGAGTTGTAGGTTTAAGAATCAAGACAACAACATGAAGAAGCTAAAAAGGGTGATGTAGGTCATGATTCCATAGTTTCATTTGTTGATCTTCCATTTTCTATTAAACATGATGAGGAGAGCATGAATTTGGTCATAAGTCAACAACATGAGGTTGAAAAGGAGCAGTATACAGCTGGATTTGATATTTGTGAGCATCATATACATGAGAAAGTTGATGTTCAGCTTTATGAAGAAGTATGCACTGGTATAATTAAACATTTTTGTTCAAAGTTGGATGAAAAGGAATCAAACCTGCTAGAGGAGTTTGGCACCCATATAAAAATTCAACAGCAGGGTCACAAGTTTGAACAAGAAACTTCTAATGAACCTAATGTGCAATTCCTTTTCTGGTCAGATGAGCTTCCTTTCTGCTATACAGAAGAGCTGGAAGCTGATATACCAAGTGAAGGTCTATTTTAGGAAGCTACTTCACTATTTGAACACTTTCCTGCCTCCATAGAAGAAGACAAGCCTGATTTGGAGCATCTTTCTTTGAGTAGTAATGAGAATTATAAACAACTTCCTTTCTGGTGTATAAAAGAACTAGAGGCTGATGTATTGATTGAAAGTTTGTTGGAGGAAGCCATCCCATTTTTCTCCATTGAAGAGATGAGTGATCATTTGGAACAACGGTATGTAAAGCAAGTGGGTGATCAGGTGCCTTGTTTGTCTAACAAATAGGAGATCACCAAGGAAATCCCAAGATTTGTTCATTCAAGAGGTTTCCCCATTATATATTTGGCCAATTCAAAGGCCACTGATATACCAAAGATCATGCTTGTACCCAATTATGAGAATGCAATTGGTGAAGAAGTTGATTTTGGAGTTGCAGCTAAAGGTGATCCAATTCAGCCCACCTTTCTAGTTTAGGACAATGATATGCATGATTATTTTCAAGGTGCAAGTAATTTCATTTGCATTTTTTATGAAACACTGTGATAGTCTATTGAATATCTGCATGTATTTCATGTTCTTTCAGTAATGGATAATCATGTAATGCATCAATTGTTGATTAATAAGGGGTGTTATTTTGCAAAACCTATCAATGGTTTTGTTTGACCAGCTTCTTTGTTGGTTAGAATTTAGGTTAGTGTAGTTTCATTAGTTAAATGTTTTTTCAGTTTTCCCTAAGTGTTGTTTTGCACAGTTAGGTGGTAGTTTTCATTCCGCTTCGTTGTTTTTTCTTTGTTCAAAGTGTCTCTTGTCGGTTTAATGAGTGGCAACAATTTTCAATGTTGTTTTCAAGTGGTATTAGTTTTTTGAGTGACCTTGTGCCCAATGGATAAGCTTAGGCAATTGGTCTCATGTTTAGCAGGCAAACATATACTAGATGTTACCAAAAATATTACCTGATTTTTAGCTTTCAGCTGAAATCAGGTTTAGTGTTTATTCTTTTGTGTTGTTCATTTAAACATTTAAAAGATAAACCATAAGTCTACCAGGTTTGATATGCATGGAAAAAAGGATTTTCAAATGAAATAGATTACATTTTTCCATTTCAATGTTGCAATTACAACACATGAGAAAAGGGAATCATATGTATACAAATGTGATCTTTTATTGATAATCATGAAGTGTACATATCCCTCACAAGCCAAGGGACTAACTTTACTTATTCAATGGAAATATGAATCAATTTATACATGAATAAGTAAAAAGAAACAAATAAATGTGCATATAAGAATGAAGACCAGTCATTGCCTGCGAATGATTGTTTACAAAGTTGCTCGATTACCCTACTGCTACTTCCCCAAGTTGATTGTGTCCTCCCTAGCTCCGTATTTCTCCTAGCTCCTACATCTAAAAAGACAATGATATTAGAGTGAGTCTCTAAGCAATGAAAGATCTCAATCCTTACATACACACCTACCTATGCATGTATAAAATGGTCCATAAGTGCATAAAATAAGCATGCAAACCTTGGATGTCCTAGAAAATAGTGAAGTCATCAAACACACCCAACATATGCATTTATTTTCTTACTGTTTGCTTCATGTGAAAATTTAGGACAAGTCTGGTTACTGTTCTGAGTCAGATTAAATACAACATGTGGGGTAAATGTGGCTCCCATGAGGGTAGAGCTCAACATGCTTTGAAAGGAAAAGGAAATTGAGAAACTTGATCAAAGACTTATTGTTAGCAATGCATTAAATCAATATAGAATCACACCCTTTGATCAACTTCCATTATTATATTCAAAAGATGCAACACATTTTGCTGGATATGTCTTTAAATCTTCTTAAGTCGACCCTTGATCCATTTTATAAAAGGAAGTAAGTGATTTTGGAGATGCATCAAGTACAATCATAGATGCATGAAGTTCAATTATGCATCTATTAAATAATGAGAGGGAAATCCAAAGTATTGTGAAGTCCCTCCCCACCTTGACCCTATTGGATAGCCACACATCACACATGACAGTGAGCTTTTAGGTCACTGACATATGGGACATGTGTCTGCCCACTAGGATCAAAGTGGGGAGACAATTATGTATCACATGTGAGCAAAAAAGGAGACAAATGTGGTGGAACTAGATAGAAAATTCAAGTGGGACTGCAACATACATTCTCATGTCATGCAAGACAACAACAATGTCTTTTGACTTCACTGAAGGAAAACAAGGAGTGGTTACAAGAGATGGCATTACATATGGAAAAGAAATGAAGGGTTTCAACTGCCCTATTCGGTGTCACATAATGATCAATTTTCATCTACATTTCTTGAAATTGCTAAGACTCAAGGATTATCTCCAAAAGTGATATGGAGATGACAATAACTTTATTGATGGAAATGGAGAAAGAAATGGTTAATTCAATCATGAAACAACACAAAGTGATCCATTTGGAGACAAGGTCATGAGATGAGTGAATGGGACAACACTTTGCAAAATGCTACAGGAACATGGAGAAATAATGATATAGCTAGTGAGGATGAATCAAATAACAATACAAAGAAGGTACTCAACAATATCATTAATTCTCATCTTAAAGGAGGTGGATTGCACATGCATAAGTGAATGGGCCACCATTGTCAAGGCAAGGAATGCTAAAATACAAGCCCAAGTTGTACAAGGCTTATTCAAGGCCTTCTCAATCAAACATTAGAAAAACAAGTTTTCCAACTAAAAATCAATGCATGATGGTTTAAGGAAAGGCACAAAAGGAAAAGACATTCAAGAAACATCAACTCTTGTTGACACAAATATATGCCTATTATGAACATGCCATTACAAGGAGTCATGACAACAATGAAACCCTCATATGATGTGATCAAGATACAGTTGCTATGCCATAACACAAGGAATAGGGGTTTGTTATTCTCTATACGGGGCCATTAACTTATCTTAATGATTGAGCAAGTTGCCAAATGGTTTCCTCTAGAAATGATTCCTCTAAGCATAGACAAAGGATTCAAAGAAGAGCACTGATATTAAAGATGACAGTGGTATTGATTGAAATAGAGGAGTTCATTAAATTCACATATTTAAGCTATCATAAATCATGGTGCTTCAAAGTGAACAGAGTATAGTCATGAGTAAGAGCAGTTCCATTGAAGGTTACAAGTTTATCTTCATGTTATCTATGAACTTGAAAAGACAAATCAACAGTGAATGATAAACTATGACTAAGCCATGTAATGCAAGGTGTGGTCATTACACAGATGGAAATAACTCTTACATTCTTACTATGTGTTACATTATGAAGACTTTGAATCAATAGCAACATTTATGACTACATAAAGAAAGTATTTATGGCACTGCCATCAAAAGGATGCTATTTTGCTAGTGTCTCTACTTTAAAGTTTAGAAATAAGAATGATCGTTAGAGGACATGAAATACAATCCATTCACAATAAGGTCAAAGCACAAGTAAAGGATAGTTAGTATGGTCAAACCTTAGAATTTCATCCACCAATATGGAGAGCTATTGCATGAGAAAGAAACTTATTACCAAGTTACAAACCTATGCAAAGAAAGAAGTTTCAATACTAGTCATGACTAGTAAAAGGGAAGTATCAAAATATTCCTTGTGATAACAACAGTGATATTTGAAATGGCATGACAAAGGAGGGGAGTGACAATTTCCAACCACAAGGAAAGGATGGGATTTTATGACAAGTCTGTGTCAAACCTTGACAAGTATGGAAAAATGCTCTTCTTTAAAAACTTATGAGTAGATAAATTTCAAAAGGTAATCCACTATACTTATCATGGTGCCAAAGTCTCATATTGTGGTGTTTTTCCAAATTGTTTGAGGCATCAAAAGGGGGTTACCATGAGTGTTGTGAAAATCAAGAGGTATCACCAATAAAGAAAGAGTATGGCACCCTCAAAAAAAGGAAATGCATAATTTATCACAATGACAAACCCACTTTGGGGTTTATGTGTTTTAAAGATATTCTGCAAAAAGAAGTGCATTGCAAAACCAATTCAGATGCTCACTGAAAGATCACATTGTTGCTAAAAATTGAAACTTTCAATTATGCTCACACTAACATTGAATCATTTTGCAACAAAATTTGGAGTTTCTTTCAAATAAAAAAATACCCATCTGGGTTCATCACGAAAATATGATATAGAGGCTAATATGGTGAACATCTTACAGGAGTCAAAAAATGAAAGCCATTTCATGCATTATGACAGGTTGTGGGCAAGCAAACTTTTTTTTTTCTGCAAAATGTGGAAAACCCACTTGGGGTTCAAGAAAAATGAAGCAACATTGCTATTCTATAGAAAAATGGAATACATTTACACAACCATATGCATTTCTATCAAATAAATTTGAGTTTCTTTTGGGAAATCAGGAAACCCACTTGGGTTCTATTAAAAAAACTTGCAGATACAAAATACGTGCTACAAGAAACCCATTTAGGGGTTTTTACAAGTGTATTGCAAAGTAGAAAGAAAATGCAAAGATACAGAGAAAACCCATGTTCAAAAAATGGAGGTCAAGCTCACAGGTTGTTTTATTTTTCCTCTCTTTTCTATATATCAAAAACCCATCTGGGTTGTTAGAATACCTTCAGATGCAAAGAAAAAATCAAATGACATGATAGGGTTTTTTACATGAAGTTGAGCCAAGCAAAAAAGAAAAACAATATTTTTTGTTCATGGCCGTCGCCAGAGACTTATTTTCTTCAGGAAAAAAAACAAAAACAACAAGAGGGTGTCCCTATTATCAAATGAAAAGAAGAAAATGAACATTTGTGTTATCTTTTCAAGATGGAGAAACAAAAAACATGGGTTTTCTTTTGCTCAAAATCAGAAAAAGGAGTCAATTTAACTCACCTGGAGCTTTTCCTCACAAAAAATCTTGCAAAACTTCCAAGCTTTTGCTTCTAATAAAGCTTCATTTGAGTTCTCATGATGGTTGTAATGGAAAAGAGCAATAACACAGAGAACACATGAAATATAAGAGTTAGAAGATACTCTACAGGTCGCAGACTTTGCTCATCAAATAAATCCAAAAGGATGAAAAAATGTAGATTCTAGGCCACAAGATGAGCCTTTACCTGTTGTTGAGGTGTTTCCCTTAGTGAATCACCAAAAAACCAGTGTGAATCTCCATGTTTTCCCTGTGTTTGTTCAAACCCCATGGCGACAAAGTCTTCTTCCATATTATTCGATGACCAAATGATGATGTTTTTACATTATTTGGTTGTTTTGATGATTATGGTTTGACCCTATTTGATGGGATGGGATTTTCTTCCCATGTTTTTTAAAATCACAAAATATGTGTCAATGCATGGGCCCCGGAATTCATGTTTATTAACTTAGGCATTCTTTCCTTAAGTCCATTTCCCCTTGTTAAAAACATTGTGCCTTTTCAAAATGTTGCAAAGTGTTTCAAGGAACCTATGGAGTGTGCCAAATTAGGTCATGCCTTTGACCTATTGATCATGAATGACTTAGAGGCTTGAGCACTTGGAATATGCTTTTGGAGGTCGGCCATATTGGCTAGGTATTTTGGAGACTATGATGCCTTTGCAAACATGCGTATTTCCATGTGTGAGTAAAATGCAGAATAAGGTAGGTTGAGATGGTCAATGCCTTGGAAGCTTTTGAAAGCTTTTAAATATGACATTACGTGTTACATTTTATTCCATATTTGAAGATATCATGTAAGTGATTTGAAAATCCCTTTTATTGTGCCTTTTAATGCAAATGTAACACAAGGAGATGGTGGGGCCCTTATTCTTGTTTTGAATTGTAAAATAACTTGTTTAGTGATGTTTTATGAATCACTTAATCAAGATCATTATCTTAATACTTTTTGGAGTCTTATGCTTCAAAACACACATATTACATGACTTGTGTGTGGGTCAAGACTTGTGTGTAGACCAATTATGACTTGTAGAGGTGAGGAATGTGTGGGATGCTTCTTTGACTAATTTGGGAGGAAGGGAAGCTGTTTGGAGGCATTTTTGTCAGATTTTTGGTGTGACTATTGACTTGGATTATCTTTTCTTCATGTGGAGGATAATTTAGAGAGGTTTTAGAAGGTTCTTTTTGGCCTTTTCTGTTGTATCTAACCATAATATTTTGGAAGCATTTGTCTGAGGGGTTTTGGTTGGTTTTTTATTATGTTCATTTTTGAACATTTTGGCCAGTTTTTTCTTTCCAATTGTAAGATAGATTTGTTTTGGAGCTATTTTTCATGGAGCAGTATTGTAACTCAAATGGGCCTATTATACAATAAGCACTTTGAATTAATAAAGTAGAGCATTTTTATCTTCTCTCTTCATGTTTTATGGTATGCCATTAATGGTTGATTAGTTTGTCTTGTGAAAATTCATCTTTCCTTGAAAACTTGTCTCGTGTTTATGCATCCATTTAGTAGAAAATGTATGTTTACAGGTTATAATCTGTGTTGATTAGTAGTGTTGTTAATTATGAAACCCTTGTTTTTTCCCTTTTAAAAGCACTGTTACAAACCTCTTTATAAATCATTTATGTAAACTACACTAGAAAGTGAGTTGTGTGAGTCAAGCTTTATGATTTTAATCTGAAGGTGATAAGTTGTTAACATGTCTAGGTTGTTTTGGTGCATCATCTTGGGTTTTTCCAGCATTAAGTTTATTTTCATGCAATCCTTACCCTTTACCTTCAGAGATTAATAGTTAGGTGACATCAAATGAGGAAACTGACCCATAATCTAGAGGTCTGCTTTCGAGCAAGTTACCCACAACCTGAAATCAGTCCCATGTTAGTCCGAATATGTTGAGCTCATTTAAAGCTTAGCAAATAGGGTGTAGATTTGGGAACATAAAAACTACATTTGTATATCATATTGGAGTACATTAACAACTTGTGAGGGGTTGGTGCATCTTCACCCATATTTCCTTCACAATATGGTTTTGGGTTACCGAAATGTGAGTCCTTTTTAAAATTCCCTAGATAGGAATAGAATTTAATTCAAAATAAGAAAATAGAATAACCATAAAATATATTTTGCCAACCCTATTATTAAATAATGATATATCCACTAAATTTATACCCCTACCCAAGGATCAAGATTCTCTTCCTACTTTCTAGGAGGAATTAGTAATCAATCAAATAATATTACCAATCAAGGTTTACACAGCATCACAACCTAATGATGATGAAATTCCTAACATGCCACCTTTCCTATTGTGTTTACTAACCTCATCATCCAAAACAGATTGCTTAGCATTATAAGCTAATACCTTAAACCCTCATAATCTATTATATAGAGTATATGCATATATCCCTATGACAGGGTTTATTAACAACTAGACTCATCAAGAATCTTTCCATAATAAACAATCAAACATGTTTTCCAAAACAAGATAACCAAAGACATGGAATCAAAATAGCATAAAAAGAGTAGCATTCAACCTGCCTACTTATGCAAAGCTCTAATCAATCAAACTAGATTCCTACCTTAGTCTTCACCATAATCAACAAGCAATTCCCAACTATCTCTCTTCCACTCACCAAAATATCACTCTCAAAAACCTATCACAAACTCTTGGAAAAAATCTCTCAACTCAAAAAATCATAGCAAGAATGTAGATATGTGTCCCTATTGAGGTAGAGAGCACCTCTATTTATACACAAAGGTGAGAAACTATAGGCTAGAAATAGGGTATCAAAGATGATACTTCTCAATCCAAAAGGTTCAACTCAACAAGAAGAATAAAAGGTGGCAACTAAAATCATTTCATAGTAAACAAATTCTTAGATAGATTCCATCATAGTGAATGAGTCGCTTACTCAAATGGACAACAAGAATAGCAATCAGAAATGTAAGGTTAATGTTCCTAAAAGCATCAGCTAGCTTTGTCGAGATTGTTCAAAGACTAGGTCTCACATTCCAATTTTGCCTTATATGTTGGAAAAGAGGTACAAAACCGACTTCTATTGAATTTTGATCTCTCACCATGGTGCCGCATATTACCCACACACCCAACACTTTACTCAAACCATTGAAGAACAAGTCATATTCTCATGGCTTTATCTTTCAATGAACATTTGACTTAGTCTTAGGCATTGGTTTTTTTGTTTGAAGACTTGTTTTATGTTTACATTCACACAACATATCTTATGCATTTCCTTGGCATGTTTAAATAACATCTAATTCGCATAATGAAATGTCATTTATATAAGCGCTATCTTTATTTGTTGCACCACATTCAAATTCATATATATTACGTTGTATATGTGCTTTAGTTCATTATTCATTGGCATTTAAATTTGTTCTCATGTGCTGAGATAGACACTCACCAACACAACCATTTACCTTAAACTTAATAATATTGCTCCATAATTTAAGCTTTGTATCAATAAAGTTTCCCTTTATCCTTTTGATCTACTATTCCATTTATCAACCTTTTTGGTCTAAGGGAAATCGTATTTCCTAGTTGTATAGATATTCAATCCTTCTTCCATATAATGGACCAAACCTCAATAATAGAAGTTCTACTATAATATAGATTTCCACAAATCCCCTGAGATTTGGTTTATCCCATTTTCCTAACTAGCTAACTTAAAGTAATAATTTGAGCATTCATTCAATTGAATTTTTTTCATAAGATGATCATGGTTTACTCAAAACCCTATCATTACTTGCTTGTTCCCATCAGAGATAACTTTCTTAGAAACATTAAGCACTACTTCACACAGTATTTTGTTTAGGACTAATATCGTATAAATAAAATTTCCCATCTATATTAGTTACCTTGGTGAGTCTATCCACCATAACATTATGCCAGTTCCTTCCACATAGAAATATCAAATTGTTTTAATGATCTACCATTTCCTCACTAGAATTTCACAAGAGTATACAAGTCCTATTGATAACAACATCCTATCTTCATCCTTTAGCATACTGGATGACAACTTGCTACATACCTTGCAACATCTTACTCTATCCCTTTCTAGATTATAGTGGTTTCTCATTTTTCAAATAATTTTGTCATAACTATGTGTCCTATGTATGACATCAATTCACATCATCTCATTCCTTAATCTCCCAAATTTTGGGTACATAGGTTCTTTTCAGATTCATAATAGTTCATTCCAACTTAGTAAAAACCTCTTTCATGGACTTATACCACATTTGATTCTCAAAATATAATATTTAAATATTGTTGGTGGAGTTGAAATCCTTCCTCTTAGGACATCCATATCTTGGATTTCTTCCTCCCTTTGCTCATTTCCACAATTGTAATATAATTTTCAGCTTAGTCTATTTCTTTTGATGAACGTTTATACTAGTTTAAATAACAATTCTCATTTAATCATGCTAACTTGTCATTATCTTCCAAAAGATTCCAACAATTATTACATACCAAGTTATGAAGTGTTGGTGAATGAATTGGTCTTTAAAAATGTATCTAAATTATTAATTCTACTACCCGTTGTTAGGATTTAGGTGTCATCAACCTTGTAAATCCTTTATTTTACTATCCTCCTAAACTGTTTTGTACATTTACCCATAAGAGGTGAAACTGTTTGACCAACAGTGGTGAAAGAGACTATGTAAATGCAGTGTTACCGTTACCGTTTATCCTTATGGAAAAGGACAAATTAGCTAGGCATCCCACCTTGGAATCTTCTAAAATAAGGTTGTGGGTCAAAATAGGGTGTTGTAAGAGCATCTATGACATGCATGCAAGTTTTCATAAGATGCTATGATGTATGACAGATTCCCTATGACAGAATATGCTATTTTTAGACCCCAGGCGCCCATGCATAAAAGATGCCTTATGACAGCTGTAAGAGCATCTATAAGAGGCTATTTTTGGTATTTTTTGACCATTTCAAGGAGGGAGGCATGGGTTTTCTAGGTGGTATTGCTGCCTATTGTTTGGTGAAACCATGGTGGTTTTCATCCTCACAAATCTCTATAAATTGGGGCCTTGAGCTAGTGTTATCAAGAATTCAGTTTTGCAGGGTAACAGGGTGCTGCTGGATTTACAGGGAATGATAAGAGAAGTCTATTGCTGCATGTAATATTGAAGATTATCAGTAATATACTTGCCTCTCTTTCGGTGGTGGAGTTTTTTTCCCTTCGGGGTTTCTCCACGTAAATCTGTTGTTGCATGTGTTATATGATTCTATCTCTCTCTCTCTCATTCTTTCTTCACACTAAGGCTAAGGTTAATCTACATATTTCAGATTTGCATTCACACATTTAAGTTCATATTGCAAGCTTTCTTCACCTTGTTTTTCAACATTTGGTATCAGAGCTAACGGTTTTGTTAAGGAAGGGACACTTTCCTTTTAGAGTGTTGAAGGTTTTTTGCTGCAGTGGGAGCTTTTGTGTTGTGGGTTTTGCAGATTTGTGAAAGATTGCATACCATGGCCTCCACCTCTCATCTAGATATTGAGAAGTTCAATGGAACTGGTTATGAGATGTGGAAGTTGAAAGTGGAGGACCTTCTTGAGGAAAGAGATCAGTGGTTACCAGTTTCAGTTGAAAATAAGCCATCTACTTCAACCTTGTCAGATGAAGATTGGAATAAGTTAGACAAGAAGGCTCAAGGGACTATTCGGTTGTGTCTCACAGATTCTGTCCTCCTGAATGTCTCTTCAAAAGACACAGCATACAAGCTTTGGAGGAAGATAGGTGAAATCTACCAAACTAAGAGTTTGTCTAACAAGTTGTATCTCAAAAGATGTTTGTATTCATTAAAGATGAAGGATGGTGAATCTATTGCTGAACATTTGAATGCTTTTAACTTGATTATAAGTCAACTTGCATCTATTGATGTTAAAATAGAAGATGAGGATAAATGCATTTTATTGATTTGCTCTTTGCCAGAATCTTGGGAAAATTTAGTTATTGCTATAACAAGTGGTGGTGCAGAACCTAAGTTGGATACTATTATTCCCATACTTATTTTAGAGGAGATGAGGAGAAAGACCATGTGCAGTGGCTCCCAACATGCCTTGCATGTGTGAGGTAGGCCCAAGGAGAAAGAGCCTAAAGGGGATAAGAAGAAGGATAAGTCTAAAGGACGATCTAAGACCCCTGGAAAGAGCAAAGTGAAGTGTTGGAACTGTGGTAAATGGGGACATGTGAAGAAGGAATGTAGAAACAAGAAAAAAGAATGCAGATTCCTCCATAGAAAAGTCCTCTGATAACGGTGATTCTGATGCTTTGATTATTTCAGCTAACACAGTTTGTAATGATACTTGGCTTATTGATTCAAGTGCTTCCTTCCATATGACTCCTCATAAGGAGTGGTTTTCTACATACAAAGAATATGATAGAGGAGAGGTCTTCATGGGTGATAATAGCTCACAAAAGGTTATTGGTAAAGGAAAGGTAAAGTTGTGTTTCAGTGATGGGAGGGTTAAAACCCTTGATGATGTTTTACATGTTCCAGGACTTACAAAAATTTTAATTTTAGTTTCCAAGTTGAATGATTCTGGGATGCATGTGACATTTGACAAGTCTGGTTGCAGGATGGTAAGGGGAAGTTTGGTGGTTGCTAAAGGATCTCGGACAGGGAATTTATTTACGCTACATGCCTCTACTTTTTGTAACTCCTCTTTTGTAACTAGCGCTGAAAATGCATGTATGTTGTGGCACCATAGATTGGGTCACATTGGTGAAGAAGGTCTTAGGACCATACTTGATAAGAAACTAGTAGACGGTATTTCTGATTATTCTGTTGGTAAAAATGATTTCTGTGAAGATTGTGTGTTTGGTAAACAAAACAGGTCATCATTTCCTAAAGGAACTAATAAAGCTAATGGATTATTAGAACTTATTCATTCGGATGTGTGTGGTCTAGTGGATACAGATTCTTTGGGTAGATCTCGTTATTATGTTTCCTTCATTGATGATTACTCAAGATATACTTGGATTTATTTTATGCATTCAAAATCTGAAGTTTTCACCAAATTTAAGGAATTTAAGGCATTGGTTGAAAAGCAAACAGATTATAAGATAAAAGTATTGAGATCTGACAATGGGGGTGAATATTGTTCTAAGGAATTTGATGAGTTTTGCAAACATGTAGGAATTGTTAGGCAAAAGACTACACCTTACACACCCCAACAAAATGGGGTAGCAGAAAGAATGAACCATACATTAATGGAAAGAGCTAGGAGCATGTTAAGTAGTGCTAAGTTAGACAAATGCTTTTGGGCAGAGGCTGTTGGTACTGCTTGTTATTTAATTAATAGATCTCCTTGTAAAGCTCTTGTTGATAAAACTCCTTATGAAATGTGGTTGGGTAAAAAGCCTTCAGTTTCACATTTAAGGGTCTTTGGTTGTGAGGCTTTTGTTCATGTGCCTCAAGAGAGAAGCGTCTAAATTGGATCCCAAATCTGAAATGCATCTTTGTAGGTTATGGTGAAAATGTTAAAGGTTATAAACTTTGGAATCCACTAACACGAAAGATGATATTTTCTAGAGATATTATTTTCAGGGAATTTAGAGCTCACTCTGAAGATGTGCAACCAAAGGAAAAGTCAAAGACAATGCATTTTGAAACTAAGCAAGAAGATGCACATGTGGAAGAACAAAGAGATGGACAAGAAGATGGAGAAGAAGAAGAGAGTTTTGAAGAATCTATTGTAATAGAAGAAGTTGAAAACAATGAGGATGAACATGAGGAGGAACCTCTTACTCCACCTTTGAGAAGGTCCACAAGACAATGAAATATAGTTGATAGGTATAACCCACCTGATTTTCATTGTAAATTTGCTTTGTTATGTATTGATGATGAACCTAGATCTTTCAGGGAGGCTCTCTCTTGAAGATATGATCTTGGATGCAAGCCATGCATGATGAGATGATGTCTCTAAAAAATTGTGACACCTGAGATCTTGTTAGTTTTCCCAAAGGAAGAAAGGCCATTGGTTGTAAGTGGATATATAAAAAGAAGTTTGGTGCAGATGAAAAGTTGGAATGGTACAAGGCGGATTAGTGGCCAGGGCTACTCGAGGAGAGAGGGAGTTGATTTTGGTGAAATATTCTCTCCACATTTAAGTTAACCTATTAGATTCATTTATCCATTACTCACATATGATTTAGAAATAGAACAAATGGATGTTAGCTGCTTTCTTGCATGGGGATCAGAGGAAGAAATTTATATACCTTATTTGACGGTTTTGTTGTGAAAGGAAAAGAACACTTGGTTTGCAGGTTAAAAGATATATGGTTTGAAGCAGTTACCTAGGATGTGGTACCAAGTTTTGATGCATTTGCATTAAATATGGGTTTTGTTAAAAGTTATGAGGATCACTGTGTTTACTTTAAAGTTATTGATGATCATATATTGATTATTGTCTTATATGTGGATGATATGTTGTTCATTGGTAACAATAAGGCAATGATTAGGGAACTTAAAACTCAGCTTTCTGGCACATTTGATATGAAAGATTTAGGGGCTGCTAAATATATTCTTGGGATGGAAATCATTAAGGATCAGATTCACAGAAAGCTTTGGTTAAGTTAGAGCAAGTATGTTAACACTATTTTGCAAAGGTTTAATATGCAGGACTGTAAACCAGTAAATATTCCATTTCCTATTGGTACTAAGTTGAGTTTAGACATGTGTCCTAAATTGGATGATGATATTGATGAAATGTCTAAAGTTCCTTATGCTAGTGTTGTTGGTAGTTTAATGTATGCAATGGTTTGTACTAGACTAGATATAGCCCAAGCAGTGGGAGTTCTAAGCAGGTTTATGTCTAACCCTGGTAAAGAACATTGGACTTTTGTCAAAAGGGTATTCAGATATTTGCAAGGCACTTTTGATTACTGTTTGGTTTATCATGGTACTGACAATGTTGATAAGTCATTGGACATACAGGGTTTTGTTGATGCAGATTGGGCAGGTGACTTGGATAGTCGAAGGTCCACTAGTGGCTATGTGTTTACTTTGTTTGGAGGAGCAGTGAGTTGGATGAGTAAAGGACAAACTACAGTTGCTTTTTCTACCACTGAAGCAGAGTATACGGCTGCTACACATGCATCTAAGGGGGCAGTTTGGTTACAGAGACTTGGTAATGGTATTGGTTTTGATTGCAGGATAGTGAGGATCGGATGTGATAGTCAGAGTGCCATATGTTTGGCTAAAAATCCTATGTATCATGCTCGTACTAAGCATGTTGATGTTCAATATCACTTTGTGCAAGAAATGGTTGAGAATGGACAAGTCTTGATTGAAAAATTTGACACTTTGGATAATGTTGCAGATTCTCTTACGAAGCCAGTCACCACGGAAAAGTTCTCTTGGTGCAAAAAGGCCATGGGCCTTGATCACTGTACTTAATTCTATGTAATTGTATCTCTATGGGTGTAATTTATAATGTATGATGTCAAGTGGGAGAATGTTAGGATTTAGGTTTCATCAACCTTGTAAATCCTTTATTTTATTATTCTCCTAAAGTGTTTTGTACATTTACCCATAAGAGGTGAAACTGTTTGACCAACAGTGGTGAAAGAGACTATGTAAATGTAGTGTTACCGTTACTGTTTATCCTTATGGAAAAGGACAAATTAGCTAGGCGTCCCACCTTAGAATCTTCTAAAATAAGGTTGTGGGTCAAAATAGGGTGTTGTAAGAGCATCTATGACATGCATCTGAGTTGTCATATGATGCTATAATGACAATGATTCCTAACAATGAGAATATGCTATTTTTGGACCCCAGTCCATGCATAAAGATGCCTTATGGCGGTACATGGAGCATCTGTAAGAGGCTATTTTGGTATTTTGCAACCATTTCAAGGAGGGAGGCATGGGTTTTTCTAGGTGGTATTGCTGCCTATTGTTTGGTGAAACCATGGTGGTTTTCATCCTCACAAATCTCTATAAATTGGGGCCTTGAGCTAGTGTTATCAAGAATTCAGTTTTGCAGGGTAACAGGGTGCTGCTGAATTTATAGGGAATGATAAGAGAAGTTTATTGCTGCATGTAATATTGAAGATTATCAGTAATATACTTGCCTCTCTTTCGGTGGTGGAGTTGTTTCCCTTCGGGGTTTCTCCACGTAAATCTGTTGTTGCATGTGTTATATGATTCTATCTCTCTCTCTCATTCTTTCTTCACATTAAGGCTAAGGTTAATCTACATATTTCAGATTTTCATTCACACATTTAAGTTCATATTGCAAGCTTTCTTCACCTTGTTTTTCAACACCCGTGATGCACTGGGACCAAACCACTAATAGATTTTTTGGTGAATCTACTAGGGAAATCTGATTATAATCTTGATAAGTTGCCATTCTATCATGCAACAAAATGGTACTTCCCCACAATAATGTTTTTCCTATACTTCAACCTAATTTGGATTAGATGTAGGCAGAGCAGGAAGATATAATTTCACAATTAAATACACTTTCCTAGAGGTACAAAAGAAGTGCATCGAATTATATAAGAGCCAATCTTGTCTTGGAAGAGGAAGAAGAGCGGGCTCAACATCCACCCAAACCCATGATTGAACGCACTCCTAGGCTTGTATTTATTACAAAAATCCACCTAGATGTCCCAATCAATTTCAGAATCAACATCCTAATCAACATCAAAATCCCCCTCTAGCTCAACCACCACCTATGGATTAACCTAGGAGTGTCATCCTTCTACTCCATTGGGAGTTGGTGACTCTGAACAACAATGGCTTTGAACCCCTGGGTAAATGTATTGGACCTTTTTCTCTATCACAAAGCAATGATTTACCACATGGTTCAAGAAAAAGATTACTGAAATTCTTTGGTAAAGACGCACAAGATCCAGAGGAGCACATTTTGGCCATGACCATTGTAAGTGGAATTTTAGGAGTTCAAGAAGAAGATGTCTCCTTAAGGATTTTTGTAGAAAACTTAATAGAAAAAGAAATTGAATGGTTTAGAGGTCTAGAAAAGGGTTGTATAATAGGTTGGAATATTCTTAAAAAAAATTCTCCAACGTTTCAAAATTCCAATTGATGTTGTTGCTTTGCTACAATAGTTATTTTAGATTGAGAAAGAAAGAAAAGAGCATATGAGAGATCTTGTATATCATTTCAATCAATCACTTTAGCAAATTCCCACACCAGGACAACTAAGCAAGGTAATCGAATTCCATGTATTTACTTCTGCACTTGACCCTGATGTTCAACTCATTTTAAAAAGGGACAAAATTAGTGGGATTGAACAAGCTTAGCTAGATCAACAAATATTCAAAATTATCCAATTTTTGTGGGAAAATGGAAGCTGGATGATACAAATAAGTTTTTTATTGATCGTCTACCACCCATTTGTAGACTTTTTGAATGCTTGAATTTTACAGATCAACCTTGTCCTACTACTGAAAACATGAATTTGAAAATATTGAGTACCACACAACTTCTACATGAAAGAAAAGAGGATGAAAAGAAGGAAAATTAGGTTTGGTATGCCCAAGCATATAGCCTAAATACTACAATTGAAATGGAGGATGATCTTAGTTCATCAAGTGATGATGAATACTTTTCACTGTAGGGAAGGTGCACTCCTCCATTCCAATTTGTTTCTCCTCACCTCCTTGAGGATAATTCACTTCCTTGTAGATTTGCCAAAGAAGGTCAAGTATCAAACTCTCTTTTCATCCTAGAGTATGAATTTTTCACCTTTGAAAACTCTATTTATGAAACTTTAAGTATTCAATGGAAGGGATGATAAAGATCTTTTGGGTGAAAATGTGGAGGGTGGAGTAAAATGGTTAACCAATTCCAATCCTTTGTTTATTTTTTATAAGTCATTTGAAAATCGTGATAATCTTTTGTATGAGAATTCATATCTCTATTTACAAGACATGCTTGCAAGAGAGGTTGTTAGTTCTTCAATTGATAATGAGGAGGAAGATTCTGAAGCGGTGGAGGATAGGAATGAAATGGATCCACAAGAAATTTATGGTGATGAAATAAAAATTCACAAGGTAAAGGGTTGTGATGCTACAACTATGCTAAAGGACTTAAATTTTTTGCAAGGGAGAAAAAATATTCAGATGGTTAAGTCTAGGGAAGGAGCCAGTAGTAGTCCAAACATTTTGATACAAGATTATTTGCATCAGGAAGAAATTTATGACGAAAGGTGACTATTTGGGAACATGGGGAGTAGTGAATTTTTTTTCAACGATGCCAATGTTTGGAGAGTTCTAATCTATGTCATTCTTCAGAAGCTACATGTAATGACAAGATTTTTTAGGTTCAGGTCATTTTTCTCCCAACCCGTCAATGGTTTTGTGTGAGAAGTCTCCTTCCCTTTTCTTGGTAGGTTTCATCCTACCCTATACATATGTTCCTTTTGGTGTGTCAGTTTTATTGTGCTTTTTTTGGTTTTGGCTTTGGTTTCATTTTGGCTCCTCCTCTATTTTCAACCTTGTTCCCAATGGATATAGCACTGGTGTTGATGTCTTTGGTTTCCTTGCCACGTCCTTTTCAGTCTACATCCACAGTTAGAGCCACTGTTATCCCATTTTTTTTCATTACCTCCTAAATTGGTGCCCCCATTCAAATTTTGTTAAGTTTATAAGCCAAGTGGTGTCTCATTAATTTTTTCTAATGTGGGTGGTGATTACTCATGTTTGTCTAACCCCCCTTTTTACCACTCTCTTTTGAACTTGTTCTTTAATTCTTGTGGGTGACATGTTGTGGAATTGTTATAACTCCACAAGCATTAGAAGTCCTTCATAATGCCTACTCTTGAAGTTTTAATGTTGGCAGTTTGTATCCAAAGTTCGTGAACCTACTTAAAAGATTGTTGATGATAGAATTTTAAAGTTTTCAAGTGTGGGCAGGAATTTAACTTGTTTTGGAAACTATTGGTGGTTCCCTCCTATGTTCCATGAACCCTCCATTTTACCACATCAAAGGAAATTATTTGAAGGAATACAAAGGGAATGACAATGCAAGTTATCTCGATTATGATGCATTCTAGAAATCACATTGATGCAGAAGAGGATGAATTCTTAAACAGTGTATGATTATGAAATATCAGATTCATGGAAATGAATATAAATGAATACCATCAAAAGATTCAACAAATGAAAATGAAATATAGAAGAATCCAAAAAGAGCAGAAACACCAAAATTTATCAAAAAATGCTATATTATATTATATAGTATCAACATTACAAAATTGGTATTTGGTTACAAAATTGGGGGCATCAAAACAACACTTTTTAGACACACAGAGTAAACATTAGCACTCGGATTCCCTCCAGCACCTCCTAGAGGTGCTCAATTTGGGACGATGACAATAGATTTTTAGTGGGATTGTATAGAATTGGGCAAATAGCCCCATATCATTCCTCACCAATCCAACATGAAGGAGGGTTACAAATTATTTAGTTGCTTCATTCTAGGTCACAATTGTGATACAAATAGTGTCACCAACAAGACCACTCTGTGGGTAATTACTGAGACCTACAATAGCCATGTTCACTCTGTGTAGGAATTTAGGCCTAACCAGGTGCTCTATTTCCCTCATTCCCCAGTCTCAACATCTAGAAGTACGAACGATGGTGGAAACGAAACTCTCAAGAAGCATGGCATTATGCACATGAACCTAACTCAGGAATGCTTCTCCAAATATGCTACACAACACTTCCTCCTCTATTTCACTCTGGATAACAAATATTTATCTTAGTTGGTCTGATAGTAGCCTAAAGAGAGGAATGCACTCAATCTCTTCAATAACAATGAAATCATTCATCAACACACCTTCACTTTGCACACTTGCCATCTTGAATTCTTTGGGCTGATGAAGCATGACTATGCTTGTCTAATTTATAGAAATTTGGCAATACAACTAAGCTAGATTTCATTGATATTGGGAAAATGATGGGTTGGTGATGTGGCCGAAATTAATTGTTGATGTAACTAGGATCTATTTGGTTTTCCCAATTGATCCCTTGTTTGGATAGTTTGCACATGTGATTTAATTGTTAATTTGAATTGGCCATTTAATATGGTGTTAGTGAATCACATTAACTACACAAGAGTTGTTGGCTACAGGGTAGGATTTAAAACAAGAAATGTTTGGTGATTGTCTAATATCATATCATTAGCGGATACAATTATTTTTTATCATTAATGCCTCTCCGTCTATTGGTCTTTAGTTTGGGTAGTTGGGTGACAATAATGCATCATTATGTTTTAGTATCCATTTGGTAACTGCCAAGAAAGGGGAGTTTGTTTCTCTATATATTTGTTAGGGTGACTCTTAGAGGGTCCAATTTCTCTTGCATGCACTATGTTGTAACAGAGGAAAGGAACAACTTTATTTCTATTTTCAATTAATTCGTGTTGCAATAACTCACAATTTGTGAATCATGAGTCCTAAATGCAATGTTGATCATACCAATATGTGTATTGTATGCACATTTAGAACATAGTTTCTATGAAATATGTCCTCTGCTACATTAAATTCACTTATTGCAACTATGAATCTTACTTGTCTCTATCTCAATGATCATCAACCATTCTAGTTCATGTGCTAGTTGGTCTATGATCTTGAATTTCACTTGCATTGGATTTATTCTTATGAGCTAGTGTTTATTGCCTTTACTTCTTTGTGGTCAAAAGCATACCAATTATTGATTAAATCATACGAGGAATCTATACCTCTAAAATTCAAAGGAAAGTCAAAAATGCAATTGTGATGTTTTCAAAGTTGTTAGCAGTTTGGTCCAAATGTATCATGGGCAGTAGAGTTAATAATTTATTTACATTTTTAAAGACCAATTCATTCACTGACACCAACCATGCACATTTCTTGATGACAAAAAATCATGAGTATATAATTCTTCCCTTTTCTATTGCATAAGTGATAATCTTTCCTTTCATGATCAAATATACTACCTAAATTTCTCCAAAATATCAATGATAATAAATTATTCTTCTGAAACAATTATGTATAGAATTGTGTTTGTAAATATTTTTTTCTCATTGTTCATAAAACTTGACCTTTCCACTATCTTTCTCCTATAACTCCAATAACTTAACCCTTTTAACTTTACCCAACTTGTTGTGGTCATTGGCTAAAAGACTTCGATTAAAAGTTCTTTCCTACTGGAGATTCAACTTTTGAACTTTGTTGTATGGGGTACTTTATTTGAGTCTAACTACTATCCTTCTACCCCCCTTAATTTTTCCATGATATTGAATCATCTTAAATTTGAACTTTTAGCAAACATTAGCTCTCCCCAAATTTATTAAATCAAGGTTTAACATTCCTTGTTGTTGGCTTGTGAAAGTTGATTGATTATTACTTGCCTTTCTTACCCTCCATGGTATGCCTTGAATATACTTTTTCATTTCCAAAATTAAATTCTTCATCACCTTCTAATCTCTCTGATTTAATAGTTGGATCCCTAATAATGAGATTTAATGAATAATCAACAATTTTACAAGCTAAGTGGCACTCTAGTGTTTCATTCCAATTCCATGTATTCTAATATCCTTTAACCATAGTTGAATAATATCCCACATCCGTAAAGCCCATTTTTATTGATGTGTTAAATGAGCTTTCCTGTGGATCCCTTATGAAAAAAGTGTCTTCTTCTGAGTGCATTGTTTCCAAATTATTCTTTTGATTTGACACATAGTCACCCTCCATATCCAATTTTCTTGTTGGAAAATATAAATGTAAGTTTACTTTTGTTCACAAGTTGGCGAGTTCAATCTAAACTTTCAAACAAACTATGTTCTAATTGAGCCTTTGTTGGACTAGTTTGGTTTACTTTTCAAGTTTATAACTTGTAATCATCTTTCTAAGTGTTTTTTTCCCAATTCTTGGTAACTTTATTTTCTCATAACCTTAAACACTCTTAAGTTGTTTGGTTTGTTTTTCCCCATTTTTATCAGAACTCCAAATTGACCTTGCCTATTCTGATTGGTGGAATCATGACAAATTTTATTCTTCATAGGTTGACTTTTTTTTGTAACCATTCAAGTCTCTACCTTTATTCTAAGGTATCAAACTTTTACTCCTAATTTTGATCATCATTGAATATTTTTAACCTTGTACTGAATCCAATCTATCAAGGGTTATCCTACCTCCTAGATACCTCTCTAGTTGATTTTTGATTCACAAATCGTTGAATTTCTACTTCAACTAAGTTTTTGATTATTAGTTCTATTCCAATAAAGCATACTCATATATTCATAATATCCTTATTTGATCCACAATTGTTGACTCCTCACGTCTAAAAAATACCAGTAAAGGAGATTACTTCAATCCTTTCTATCCCTTAGAGTTATTTAAACTATTTTGTTGGATGAATGTACCCATCAATAATTCCATATCCTTCTTATAGAACTTGGTTGCATAATATTTTGAAATCTAAGTGTGTCTCTTATTGAGTTGTTGGTTTAGGAGTTTTCAACTCTAGAGATGACTCTTTCCTAGTCCCAAACTTAAGCAAATTTTTAGGAATCCTTCCCTTTTTGTTTCCCCTTTGTTCTTTTTCCTCTTTCCCTCTTAGCATAAGAACCTTTCATCCATTATCTTCTGATAGGTTTTATGCATCACTTACATAATGAGATCATAGGTTCCAGAGTTGAACCTAGTAGCTCTAATACCATGTGTAACATGCCCATTGTTCTACCCAAAAATTTTACTAAAATTTTAACCTCAAGTAAATAAACGATGATGCCAAAACTTAGAAATATTTTTTTTATTTCATAAATAAGAATATAATGCACATTTGAAATAAACATCATTCCAAGATTTTCCATTGCATTACCACAAAGTATTACAACTTTCCAATGTATTGATTTCATAATGCATAATTTTCATGATAAAATTTTCTCTTTTACAATCTTTCATAGAAATAGATACATAAATACTTACATAGCTTCCATGAGCTTACTGGCACTAGGCATATGAATGGTCTAGGTGTCTATTAAATCTTGGTCACCTACTGATGAGGAGAATCATCACTCAAGTGATTTTTTGCCAACCATAGATTCACTATAGTCCTCTGCACATCTACCTAACTGGTAAGATGGCCCTCCCTTTGAAGAAGAGATTGGTTTGGTATCCTCATAATAATAATGACCTTCCCTGAGTTTGGTGTTGTGTCCTACATATCTAGATCCATCACACAGTGGCTACAACCTACCCATATGACATTCCTTTCCTAGTATGTAAACTTAGATCGCAGTGAATTGATAGTGTAAATAGTGTCAACTTACACTAATTTGGCCAAAGTATTCATCACCCAATATTTAGAGTGGATGTCACATATTTCACCCACCTTCCTAGATCAATTTGTATTGACCATTCATATCATATGCATAGGCTATCCCATTACCCCATGGAGTAACCTTAACCCTAGGAATAACCTATTTCCCTCTTATATTTACTATGAAACTTCTACTTAAGTAATTCAATGTAATTCTACCATACCAATTAACCATACAGATAAACATAACATCACTTCATTAAATGAATCTATTTCACAAGTACATTCACATCAATAAAATTTCCCATAAAAGAGTGTAATCTCATCAATAAATGACCTCAATCAAAAGAATGACCTTCAACGATAAATGACTTCAAACAAAGATATAATCAATAATCAAATGATAAACTAGATCATAAAGGCTAATTCCAACCTATGTGCTTCAATCACTAATCAAGTAAACAACCCAACAAAATAGGTTATTCTCAACCTAGTGTTTCAATCAAAGTAAAGTAACGTTCAAGTGAACATGAACCAATCATAAAACTTATCTTTTAAAATATCTCAAATATTCACATGTTTGTACTGCATTTGCATATCATCTTGGAGGACATTAACAACTTGCAAGGGGTTGGTGCATCTTCACCCATAGTTCCCTCACAATATGGTTTTGGGTTACCAAAATGTGAGTCCTCTTTAGAATTTTGTGAATAGGAATAAACTTTAATTCAAAATAACAAATAGCATAACCATAAAATACATTTTGTCAACCCTATTACTGAATAATGACCCCTACCCAAGGGTTAAGATTATCTTCCTACTTTTTAGGAGGAATAAGTAATCGATCAAATAAGAGTATCAAACAAGGTTTACATAACATTGCAACCTAACGATGATGACATTTCTAACATGCCACCTTTCCTATTGTGTTTACTAACCTTGTCATCCACAATAGTTTTCTTAGCATTATAAGCTAATAACTTAAACACTATATATGTATATATCCCTATGACAGGTTTATTAACAACTAGACTCATCAAGAATCTTTCCATAATAAACAATCAAACATGTTTTCCAAAACAAGATAACCAAAAACATAGAATCAAAATAGCATAAAAAGAGTAGAATTCAACATGCCTATTTCTGCAAAGCTCAAATTGATCAAATTGGATTCCTAGCTTAGCCTTCTCCATAATCAACAAGCAATTCCTAACTATCTCTCTTCCACTCACTAAAATATCACTCTCAAAAGTCTTTCACAAAATCTCAAAAACTCTCTCAACTCAGAAAATTAGAAAATAACAACTCAAAAAATCATAGCAAGAATGTAGATATACGTCCCTATTGAGGTAGAGAGCGCCTCTATTTATACATAAAGGTGAGCAACTACATGCTAGAAACAAGGTACATCAAAGATGAAAATTCTCAATTAGAAAGGTTCAACTCAGCAAGAAGAAGAAAAGGTGGTAGCTAAAATTATTGCACAATAAACACATACTCAACAAGATTTCATCATAGAAAATGAGTCACTTACTCAAATAGACAACAAGAATAACAATAAAAAATACAAGGTTAATGTTCCTAAAAGCATCAACTAGCTTTGGCCAACTTGTTCAAAGACTAAGTCTCATATTCCAAATTTTTCCTTATATGTTGGCAGAGAGGCACAAAACAAACTTCTATTGAATGTTGATCTCTCACCATGGCACCACATATACCCACGCACCCCACTTTACTCAAACCGTTGAAGACCAAGTCATATTCTCATGGCTTTATCTTTCAACGAACATTTGACTAAGTCTTAGGCATTGTTTTGTTGTTTGAAGACTTGTTTTATGTTTACATTCACATGACATATCTTATGCTCTGCCTTGGCATGTTTAAACAAAATTTAATTCACATAATGCAATGCCATTTATATAAGCACTATCATTATTTGTTGCACCACATTCAAAATCATATTTATTGCACTATATATGCGCTTTACTTCATTATTCATTGGCATTTAAATGTGTTCTCATGTGCTGAGATAGACACTATACGTTATCAAGATACATGGGGATGATTATAACTTAATTTCAACCACTCTATAAGCATTGGGAAAAGACAGTGCATTATTGACTTTAAGCGTTGGTTATACTATGGTCTAATGGTTCGATGGTTAACAAAAGCTTCACTCAAAGTGTTGCGCTATATACTTTGAGCTAAGCAAATATTTCTTGCGCTATATACTTTGTTGACAAATATGAACATACAAAGAAAACTCTCACTCAATAAAGAGATTCATTCACAGACAAGACCATAACCTCTTCTAAATTATGTACAAGCAAGATTGAAGGTTACTTATTTGATTCCACAAACTAATTTGATTCAACTAACCCAATCTAGGACGTGAGTGTGTGTAAGCTCAGTAAGATTGAATTAAAGGTGACCAGACCAAGCCCCTCTCTGGAGTGATACTCCCCCTCTCGTCCAGAGGTTCAAACTTGTTCCTTCATTCAGCTTAGTACATCACACAGGTAGTTAGTCGTTCACATAAAATCCAATAGCATGATTAATCATTTGCATCATAAAAAAATTGCATCGAAAAAGTATTAGAATATTCACATACATATTCTTTCATTATATTTCATCAATATAAACATACTTACTCCTTTAAAGTAATAACATCTTAATACCTATTTCAGTATTTCATTCATCTTTCAAACATATTAAAGTCATGATTTGCATTTATCAACATTTTCACTCATGAAAGTAAAAGTAACTTAGTAACTAAGAGACGGGGCGTAACACAAACCTTGCTTGCATGACCACAAGGGGACTAATTGAGATAGAATCCCCTTCAATTATTTTGTTTCTCTAGGTTTTCTTTTGGATTTTTTGATTTATGGGTGAAATATAAGAAAATCTATATAAAATCCTAAAGCATTCCAAGAGAAAAGATGGGTGAAATGATGAAAAAAAGCTTTAGATAAAATTTGGGCTCATTTTAAGGTATAAGACTAGGTTGTTAACTACAAGTAGGTTGTTGGCTTGGTGCAACCCTTAAACAAACATCTTGAGCTCTAATTTAGCTTAAATTAAATTCAGAAGCCACTAAAAACTTGTACATAATAGATCTAGATAGATCTAGCGTGTATGTGTTAGAATATCCACACGTATTCCTTTGACTTATATGCTTTTATTTAATTTACAATATATTTTGGATTAACATCAACCCATTCTTTTTATTTTGATCCAACCTATAGCTTTTTCCTTGATAGACTATCATCCAAACATTTGCTCAGGGAACTATTTCAAATCATCTCTAAATTAAGAAGTTTCTAAGGTCTAGGAACAAGTTGTTAACTAGAGATAGGCTATTGGCTTAGCTATAACCCTTGATAGATGTCTTGAGGTTAGATTTTTTTTTAAAGCTACCTAATATATCTCAATTCCCAATCTAATGATAATACTTAACTACAATTTCAATGTTCTAAGTCATTTTCCCCTTCCCTTTCCCAGTCTAGTTTGTGAGTTGATGTTTCTAGTTTGTTGTATGTTTCCATTTAGTTTGTTGTTATGTTATTAATCCTAGCTTTGACGATTATTAATTAATGTTATCCTCATCAGAGACACCTTACATAATGTTACTCTACATTATTTTTCACAATCACACCATTTAGAAGAACACATTAATGTGATTCTTTCTAGTTATTTTATGGGACAAGGAAAAAATTTAACACTAAACTCCTTAGAAAAATTTGGTGATTGATGTTTTCAGAAAGAAAATAAATGGTAAGTTTATAGCTATCAACTTAAGTCATGAATACTTAGGCTTCATAACTTAATATGTGTGGGGAAGGATTGCATGTTTTAGTGCTATTTAAAAAGTAATATTTTAAGATTGTGGGAGTCATGAATCAAGTTATGAAGACCACATAACCACAAAAGTGACATCACGATGGATGATTAGGGAAGGCATACTTTAAGAGGTGCAATTTTTTAGAATGAAAAATTCCTTAAGGAATAGTCACCGAGATTAATATCAATTAATAAGTGCAGGTTACTTGGGAAATTAATTTTGGGTAATGGGTGATTAAAAACATTCACTAGAGTTCAAATGTGTGACAAGTAAGGGGTTGTTTTAGAAAAAAACATCAAAATGGGAGATCCACTAAAGGGAGAGGGGAACTTTAAGCATTGTTCAATCATGTCATAGGGGACATAACAAGTTGTTATGGGACCACAACTACCATAGTGGCATAAAAATAATGAAGAAAATATATAAAGGAAGGAAAGGGGAAGGGGGAGATAGGTGCAAATTATTTTATAAGAATGGAGAAGAGGAAAATAAATATCCATAAAAGGAAAATGGAAAAAGGGAAACATAGATGATGGATTTTATACAAGGATTTCCTTGGACTATGCATTATACTTGAGGTACATACCATTTTTCAAGATGGGAAAGATGAATCTAGATAAATCAAATATGTCACCTTTATGGGATATATTTTTAATCCCATCTTAGGACTAAGTGACCAACTATAAATATTTGTGATGTAGCATTCTCATCAAGCCATCTTTTAGTGTTTTTTTATTCTTATCAAATCATATAGATTTCATAACTCTTATTTCTTACAACCAAAGGGGATCTAAAGCCTAACATCTATGGGGAAAGCTTTAATGAGTTATTTTTGTCTTAATAAATTAAGAGTAGGGAGCCTCCAAACCCTATACTAGCACACACATAAGGTGAGGTTACTATAGCAGTTTTCTCTCTAATTTGATGATATCATAATGTATGATAAAGTAGGGAACTCTAAATGCATATATTATCTTTAATAATCTAGCTAGTTATGTGCTTCAAGTTTTGTATAATTGATTCTATCAATCTATTGCCTTGGGGTACTAACTAGATGATGTATTAAGGTATAAACCATACCTTGAAGAAAATTTGGTAATTTCCACTTTCATAAATTATTTTGAATTTTTTAATAGTATGGTAGTAGGGACATCAAAGTGAATCATAATTTCTTCAAGGAAATCTATGACTTGATCTTCCTTAGCATCTTTTAGGGGAACTACTTTATGTGGATAGGTAATACATAACCTACTTCTTTATTGAGGTAAATTATTTTTAGTTATCTCTCCTATAGTAACATAAGATAAAAGGGTTTACTTGAAAAAAAGAAAACACCAATATATCTACTTTACCAACTAAATTTGAGTTATCATACTCTTACCTAGAATAGTAGCATGCCCTATTTAAATTGGATTCCAACAAATAGAACTATTTGGGAGATTAATAAAATAAGAAACATAATACTTCACAATTAATTTGATTTAATTTAGTGGTATTTAAATGTATGAAAATGTTAGAAGAGTGATAGTTCAACCTAGATGGATAAACTATAAGATACAATCTAGAAGATATATCTAAAATAATTTAGGATTCTGTTAGGAGGAGCATAAGTAGATTTTAGTATTAGGATGTCATCTAACCCATGGGGATGTTGACACAACCATGCTTGATTATTCTATAGAAAAA